>CM021100.1:95979888-96220940 GCA_007115665.2 Sequoiadendron giganteum
AAAAAAATTTGTATGATGGATAATTTGTTTTTTTTTTTTAATTTAGATTCGTAACCTACGATATCTAACCAGTTCATTTGGTTTCATAGTGTTTTATTAAATTATTTTTCTTTAATCAAGTTTCGAAGTCAAACCAATTACAATTCAAACATAGGCGGACCGTATACAGCATAACTTTTTCTGTATGTATCGAAATTCAATTTTATTTTTTGAATGGATCAAGGACATCAATACCCAGTCTGAACATATTTTTTAAAATTTTATTTTGATAATCTGCTATTTTTCCACATGTGTAGAACAAAGAGCTTGTTTTTTGATGAAAAACCTATGTTTAATAAAATTAAAAAAACAAATACATAATAAAACCAAAACATATTAAAATTATATTCATTGGATAGCTCGTTTCGCAGACTACCATCATCTAGTTGGGTTTGTGAAGTCTCCTCCATTTTCATCCTCAACCCGAGCTTTGAAGCATAAAATTATGGAATTTTTTACCACCTGAGAGGGAGAATGAGGGAAATGGGGGTTTTGAGCGGGGTTCGAGTGTTTCGCTCGAACCAAGGTTCATTTGAACCCTCTTTCAAAAAGGGTTTCCTTTGGGTTTTTTTGCAAGAATGGTGGGAAGTTAATTGAATGGGTTTGCTCGAACCCTAGTTCATTTGAACCCTCTTTAGGTTCATTTGAACCCCAAAAAACGAGAATTTTTGGCATGGGGTCATTTTTTTCAACTTTTCCTTCCTCACTCCAATTGTAAACCATTTTTGTGGGTTCACCTTGACATCTTCCTTCTTATATGCTAAGAGTTGTGTTGGATCTGTAGGTACAGCTACAACACTGGTCACATATTCTTTGATACCATTCTCTTCCAGCAATAAAAGAATTATGGCTTTCTAGACACCAAAATTTGAGGCTCCATCCAATCTGTCTTGATCTCTTAAACCTGTTGAGGCCATTTCAAAAAAATAAAAATAAAAAATAATACTGAAGAGGTAGAACTGGGTTTTATAAACCCTCAATTTTTCCTTCTTGTGCTTGTGTTGATCATTTTTTGTCGTCATATCTGCTCTGATACCATCCAAAAATTCTATTGCAGTTATTGATTATTAATCTCCTATCTATAAAGATTATTTGACTGCTGAAAATTAATTCACAACAAATATTGAAAAATAACACAACTGCAACTTCACAAATAAAACCACAAGAATAGAGAAGAAAACATGCAAAATAATAAACACAATATTTTTGGACAAATTGTCCCTGAAAAAACCTCGAAAGAAAACCAATTCTATAGATGAAGAATTTTATTAATCTTCAACAAATCAAGAGATATATAAACTGCTTGCTTCTTACTGGCAAAGTTTCGGCAATATTCTTCTCCAAAAATTCTTCCCTCAATTTCTCCTACTGAAATTCCACTATTGCTACCTCCAACGCTATCACTACGTCCTTGCTATCACTGCAAGACTATTTGCTCTCACTGCAAATATTTCTCGAGTGTATGTGTGTATTCTTCAAATGTCCATTGATCTCTTTTTAAACTATTCTCATTGAAAAACCAATGGCCATGATTTAATCTCAATCAATGGCTAAGATTAATTAGACTCTAACAAACCCTAACTGACTAGTTTCTAGAAGTCTCTAAAAAAATTAATTAATTAATTAATTATCTCTAACTAACTCTTTTCTAGAAACTTCCAGAATTAAATAATAATTCTTAGGAATGGAAAAAGCAACTGTCAGAGCTACAATAAATTAACATAATCCGGATGAAGCCACCTACATGTTACATCTCTCATCTATGTAAGTGGTCTATTAATATCACAAAGTAGCTAAAGTCTAATATGTTGGAATTGTTTGAATAAGGGTGTTTTAGTTTATTTTGGTTAATAGTCATTGTTCAATTTATTTAAGAATTATTTGTGGAGTTGGTGTCTCATGAATATTTAATTTTTCTGATTGTTTTTAAATTTTTATTTCAAATTTGTATGTATGGGAACACTCAGCTGCTTAAATTTAAACAGAAAACATATTTAAACAACTGCATGAGAACATGAGATAAATAATCAGAATACACCCAAAAACCCTTTTGACATTTGTTAAAGACAAACATGGCGCACAACATCATATAGCTTATATTAGAGAGAAACATGGTACATGCTTTACAAGGCCCAAATATTTGCATCCAGAGCTCACATGCAAGAAACTACTCGTACATGTATAATATACCCATCATAATTAGATTGATGGAACAGCCGAATTATCTTCTCTAAACATATCCAAAGAAATCTACGCCACATAGGGACGGATGAACACTGACTGCATCTGCCACACATTGAGACTCTTTACTTTGAAAGTTGTAGTGGCATTGTTGAACAAGAAAAGCCTGGCAGCACCATCAATGGCCACAGTTGGATACACCCTCGATGTAATGCATGTTCTTCCACCTTGAGCAAAGCTTTCAACAATTGAGTGGTCAACCTGGACCAACATTGAAAAATGATAGGTCATATTTTGTATGATATGGGGGAGTAGAAAAATCAATAGTTTTCGAAAACGGCCTTATGTTCATAAGATGAAGTAACTAATAAAAAAAAAAAAATTAAATTAGGTTGTTTTGGAAACCTGCACTTACCAGCGTTCGGACAGAGATTGTTTCTTCGTCTGCTAGGACGGGTACAGAGCTTCCATGGTTTCTCAAGATGAGATCAGATGCACGTGATGACCTGTAATCGACATAAACATCAAGGCAGGTAAAAAAAAAAAGAATTATTTTGAATTTTAATGCTTATGTCCTCTTTTAACTAGCTGCTATTCCCTGGGTTGGTGTTTGAACTTTGAGCCTCTACATATTTGATAGTGCATATGCTGAAATCATGGTTGGAGCCCAAAAATCTTCGTAAATTTTGCAACCGAGTTGCTCACCTGATCTCATCATGGCAGAAAAACGTCTTGATCTGCCCATCAGATGCTTTGGTAATGTAAAAATAAACAGCTGTTTGTTCCCTTCTGTCCTTGTCAGCCAGAACAAGTAGCCCGAAAGGACCCAGTGCGCCTCTGCCTGCAGCCCCCTGGCTGGTGCTGCAGTTGTATGTCACATCTGCTTCCGTTAAATTTCCAAGAATGTCTTGCGATGGGAATTCAAGAACAAGCTCAATGTCCAACTATGACATGCCACAGTATTGAAGTCAGTAGTGTAAGCTAGTTTCTATGCCAAGCAAGCTTAGAACCTCTGCTTGAGAGATGTTACAATAAACAAAATGAAAGTGCCTCACAGAAAACCCAAGCATGGATGGTCCATTCGGGAGATTTACAATGTATATTTACAACTAAAATGGTCTAAATGCTTTAGTATCATACATTGAAGATTTGATAAAAGGGAATTCCTTATTTCATTACCTGAGATGATTCAGGTGGATTGATCTCTATCACAGAGCCTGGTGAGAGCACAACATTCTCTAGCTTAAGATTATCTGTACGAAGGTCATTGGTTTCTTCAACTGGCCACTGAATGATGTTGGCCTTCGTCTTGGCGTCAAACCAGACACTTCTTGGAATCGTCTGCAAGCCAAATCCAAACAAAGGCATTTGTCATCAACTTGATTCAAAAGAAGGGTAGACAACACAAACCCATATAATTTAGGTTACAATATAGACTTGGGAATGCTGTGTTAATGGATAGCTTCTGTTTGAAAGTATCTTCTCTACTCCGAGTTTCGAGAGAGCACTCAAGATCACTAGGTTAGAATGCGTTAACCATTTCTATACAACCTTAGCCATGTTCATTTGCACCACCTTGTAAACTGAGCAAGTTGCCTGCGATGAAATTCACCTATACATAGCATTATATATCACTAACTACTGTCTGACCAACCTTAATATCCTAATAAATTCATTTATAAACTGGAAAACCCTCACCCTTTGAGCGTGTACTGTCAATAATAGAGTGCTGGAGTCAAAACTTGATGTGCAATCTTTTCTTTCAAAAAGTTTGATGATGGTCAAGAATCCCAAGTGGCCTTCTTTTTCTGACTCCTTTTTGCAATTCTCTTAATAAGTATTGGCTAAAAATAACTCTAGTCATGCCAACATATCTGATTGCAACGCTACTATTAAAATTTATGAATTTTACTCTTAAAGCTGAAGTCACTAAAAAACAAGAGTTTTAATCCTTGATATTATCTTAATTAAATACTCAGCAGGGATATTGCCATTCTGATTTTAACAAGAAATCACAATGAAAACAACTATGGTAATAGGACACACAATTCACGCAAAAACCTCTAAAGAGTAAATGTTAGTACAAATTGCAGCACTTTTTTGAGCATGTTTGCACATAAGTGAAGAGGACTGTTAAAAGTAAAACAACCACCAATACTTTTAAAGACGGATTTTATTTTTATATTTAACAACACTTTTGTTTCTTGTAATCTTATGTAGGGTTCCAGTTTTAGGCTTCTTCTATTGGTGATTTTGTATCCTCACTGTATATGCCTATTGCACTGTAATATGTTATATTGAAAATGATTTCCAAATTTGTATCTTAGTAACGGAAAAATAACAGTAATTTAATACAAGGAGCTTAAAAAACAGATGAAAGAACGCAAATTAAAAACCTGAAGTGAAGCCCATCCCTTCAACAGATCATCTTGCTCGCTGTCAGTCTCTGCCACCCATCCCCATAGAATTCTTCGCTGGTGTTCTGAATCAAAAAAGGTCTTGGAGGCATAATACTTTCCATAATCCAACCTAAGCCCCATCCCTACATCCATTTCTGGATCATCTGGAACAAAAGTTTGATTAGCCACATCATATGTTCCAACTGCATAATAATCATGCTTGTCATCATCGAAGCTCGCCTTCAGCACATGTTTAACGCCTGGCCCAGTTACAGAAGTGTCTAAACCTGCTGCTGTTCCAGATGCGTTAACTGGATAGAAATCCACACATTCCCACATGCCAGTTCCAGACACCTGGTGGAGAACTCCCTCCTCCTCATACTTCACAAAATCCTCAGTCTTAAAAATCAGGGCAATGCCTGTTTTATTCAGCTTGGATCCTATGGTAATCCTCCAAACACCATCTTCTGATACCCAGCCTGTGGTGGGATCCCTAAAATCAGTCAGACCAATCCCCTGGGGTGGGACCAAAACTGGATTGGCCTCTGATTTAATCCAGTTTTGGAGCAGAGGGTCCTCTGGGTCCTCTGGAAAGGCCAGATTCTGGACCTGAACAGAATCATTGGTGGATCCAGTATAAAGCATAACAAGCCTACCATCCTGCAAAAACGTAGCAGAGCCTGTCCAGACCCCATTAATGTCATACCAATGATCTGGAACCATGGCCAATTCCAGATAATACCAGTGAACCAGGTCTTTGGAGATCGCATGTCCCCATGTTATGTTCCCCCATATTGCCGAGTCTGGGTTATACTGATAGAACAAGTGATACCATCCCTTATATACCAGTGGCCCTGCAATATACCAAGGGAGCACAATTTAGTTCAACTCAGAGCTCCCATTTTAAGTGGAATGCCAGTTAGTCGAGAAAGATACTTCAAAACAGGAAAAATCAAAAAAGGAATTTGTCTGTTGAGATATAGATAGGTACAGCAATAGACCAAGAAAACACAGTTCTGTTCAATTCACAGTTCCTATTTGGAGAGCTTCAACATTCCATCAAAGGCAGCTGAAGATATTGTGCCATTTAGACAGTATTCCATTATAGATTGAGGAAACAAAATGGGTATTTGTCTGTTGAGATGCTGAATTCTGAAACGAGTATTACAGTGGAACAAGAAAACACCAAATAGTTCAGTTAGGAGCTCCTTTTTGGGGAGAATGGCAATGTATGGATGGATACATTTGAAAGAGAAAAAGGGTGGATTTATCTGTAAATATGCAGACTTTTTGAAATGGCTACAAATAAAGTTCAGTTGTGTACTTTAGAAAAAAGAGGGTTTGTCCGTTGAGATATTAAGTTATTGAAATTGATAGTGCAATCAGCAATGGAGCAAGTAAACAATATTCAGTTGTTTTAAAATTTAATGAAAGGGGATTTTTCTGCTGAGAACCGAGATATGATGCAGGAAACAGATGGGACTACCACTAGATTCACCTTAACCCTCTAAAGATCTCATCTGTCCCGTTACGCTAATCCTTCTTCTTTCCTACTATACAGCTTGCTGGATTCAAAACTAAAATGGAAGAGGTAAACCTAGTCTGCAAGCAAGATAGTTATCATAAATCCAAAAAGTTATCTCCAAATATGATTTTTGCTAATAGATTTAAAAGAACCAATTTCACACAAATAATTACAATCAAGTTTGAATTAACTTCGATTTTTCAAGCTGAATTGATTTTATTTTAATTTTTCTAGCTGGATGTGAAATTATACGTTTCAAATCTAATCTCAAACACCATCGTCAATATTTTTGGTTTTATAACTTTATAATTTCAATTTTACAGACTACATCTAGCTGTCTTGTTTAATCTTTGTACAATTTCTGTTTTTAACAGGTGGAAATGATAGGGGCAAACCGAATCAAAGTTTACTTCGAACTTCAATCCCATAAATACCAAAGAAGGATTAAGGACAGAACAACTCCTTTATCTTTAGGAATTAAGGATTACAGATGAAAATCCTTTTTCTTTGGGAATCTTTAGAGGATAAAGCAAAGTCACAATTTACTGCTGTATCAAAACAAAGAATTTCTGAGATGAGTCCTGCAATAGCGCTAAAATACACAAAACACATAATACAGTTCAATTCAGGGCTCTCACATATTGAAGATACCCAATTCAAAATATATAATGGATTTGAATTTTGATCAATCCAGAGCTTGCCTACATTACGGATACCCAAATTCAAATTGGGCAAAAGATTTGAACAATTCAGAGCTCCCATATTACGGATACCCAAATTCAAAATGGGCAAAGATTTAAATATCGAAGACACCCAATTCAAAATAGATAATGGATTTGAACAATCTTACCGTTCGGATCTGCATCAATCATCCATCCATAACCAGCCAACAGCATCCAGCGCACACCCACAATACAAACCAGCAAATCAGCCCAATTTAAGCATAAATAATCCATCCGAACCTTAAAAAGCATGCGGGTCCGGCGAAAAAGCCTAACATTCGGGCTGTTAACTCTATTACAAAAACACAGAGCTCCAAACGTAAACAAATGAGAAGGAAGAAGCTTGAATACCGTTCATCCAATTCTTCTGAGGTTGGAAATGGAATCCAGTCCTCTGCCATCTGAGCTCTGCATTGGTCCACGGATACGGGGAAGACGAGAAGGGAATTCTAACACTTTTTTCTGAGACCCCATCAGCAGGTCCCCTAGAAATAGTATACACTACATGTTCCTGTTCTTGTTCTTGTTCTCGTTCTCGTTCTCGTTCTCGTTTTTGTTCTAACTGGGTTTTTCTGGTTAAAATAGCCACACATGCAGCAACTAACAAAATGGACAGAACAAAAAAAGATAAATGAGTCCTCTTTGATTTTTTTCTGCTATCTTCATTGTTCAATAGACCCACATAAGGCCCAGCTGAATCCTCCAAACCCACCTCCCCCATTGTTATCGTTCTTTCAAAATTCTCAGTGTTAATACCCCTTATTTATACATGTTGAGCCCCTCTCCACCTACCCTTCAACATCTACTGTTTCCCCCGGTAGCCAAGCAAATGTGGACTCAGAACTTCCCCACAAAATTGAAATAAAAACAAAAACTCCAAAATTCAATTATCAGAAAAATCTAGCTGACTAAAAACAGGCACCAACGAGTCCTTAAAAAAGAATGAATGGTGACTGTGAACCCAAAAAAAGTATAAACTTTCCGACAAAAGACCCAGACATAGAATTAGTTTGTTATAGAAAAAATCCCCATTAGGTAAAAGCCATAATCTCTTATTACATCTATTAACCCGGGACTAATTTTTTTATGTCTACATCACATGGCCTCTCGGAAAAGCATGTGGTGCATGCTCTCTCTGCGATCCGAGCCCTGTACCTGGAACAGTATGAGCTTCACGTAACATGGGAAGTGAATGGACGCAGGCCCACCCACATTTCTCTGACACGACTTACAGCTGGCAATTTGTAGTTCATTCAAATAGATAAATACCGATAAACAATCTGAAGGAAAAAAATTGCGGTCAAATTTAAGGAAGGCAAATCACTGGAGCAGAACCTTTGATGACCTGGACATGTTCGCCAATAACAAGATGACACCTAGATTTCCAAGACCCAATAGAACCGAAATGTTCTGGGAGAGTCTATAATGACGTGTAAACGCTGTTTTCGGTGTCTTTTGAAATGCTTATTTAAAGTAAAAGCCGCATACACTTTTGACATTCTAAACTGGCTTATCTCTTCTCCACACGTGGACAACGGATATAACGATTAACCATTCAAATGGTTTACTGTATTTTAAATCCCTAATGTTTTACACAAGGCAAAATAAATTAATTTTAGTTCTACTTTTACTGTTCTCAAGTGCTTTCATTCCAGGCGTGCATTCCGTGTTTTTTGTCCAAATTAATTTGCATGAATTTATTCCTGGAAAACGAGGCATTGTCTAAAGGATTTGAATGTGCAATTATTTACTATTATAATAATTTCTTTCTTTCCTTTATTTTTACTAATGGTTTTAATTCCTTACAATCCTCACTCAAAAGTGAATGTAGATATTTTAAATATAGATATATTTTGAATAGTATAAATTTAAATATAATTTAATTAGAATAGATATCTCAAATATATTTAAATATGTTAGTTTTGGAGTATTTATATTATATAATTTATTAAATATGTTAGTTTTGGAGTATTTATATTATATAATTTAAAGTATGTTAAATTTGTAAATATTTAATATATCAAAATTCATGGATTTAGTTTCCTAAATGTAATTATGAGGTTTTTTTTCAATCTAAATACTTTGAAATTGTAGTAATTTTTTGAATGTGAAAAAAAGTAACTGCTTCAAATTCTTCCAAATCAATCCAACTGACCTTCTCGACAGCTCTAAATCAAATGGAAGACTCTGTTATGGTCTCAGATGCAAATCTAATATAGGAATCCAAATCAAGCCAAACAAAAGTCAAATCAAATATGACTTTCTCAATGGCTCTGAATCCAACAAAAGACTCTATTTTGGTCTTAGATGCACCAAAAATTTGCCCACTTCCAAAATTTGCAAAAAAAAGTAAAGATGATTTCAGATCTGACGTTTGTAAGCCTTGTTGAAGGAAAAAACCTCATAACTCGAAAAGGGGTTTGTTGAATCCACAATCTAATACCATGTTAGAATTGTGAAAAGCACAAGCCACGGGATCAAACAACAAACAAAGACACCTTCCACACAAGAGATCTACAAACAATATGTGCAATATTCTTCAACAAGAAAAAGCTAACTTCAAAAATCTTAAAGGAAAACAAAAGTCCTCAAAAGTTGAGAGTTCAAGTAGATAATACAATGAGGGTTGGGTATTATATAGGAGCAACTCTAAATGAGAAAGGATTAGATCATGACAAGTGCTAACATCATATGCAATGAGACAAGATGATCTAATAATAGCTCACTTCAGTTAACATAGAAAAGCATTTAGTTAACTTAATAAAGAACTCCTAAGTTTAACTTAAGTGCATAAGAATAAACTAGACTAATAATTAATTAAAGATTAATTAATCATTTAGTTGATTAATTAAATTTTATTTACTTTTATCTTTATTAAAACCATGCACAAGTTTTCACAATTAAATAAGTTAATGGACACAAAAAAATAAAAAGATAGAAAAAAAAAAGATAAAAATATTATTTATTTTAAAAACAAAAAACTATTTTATTTTAGACATTATTTTTATTTTCTACAATAATAAAAATAATGAAATGAAATGTAAACAATTAAGATAATTAAATCAATATATTGTGTTTTATTTATTAATTATTTATTATTAAATATTAATCATTTGACAACTTCAATTTAAAATGTAAAGAGGTTTGAATTTTTTTAAGATTCATTTTAATTATTTATTTAATAAATTATTTAAATATTGATTTTTTAATGACATATGTAATGTGTGTATTTACATAGTGTAACTATAATTTAGTTAGAGCAAATAATTAAACAGCAATCAACCTTAGGTTTGTGAGTTGGGATTAATATAGATATTGTAATTAATGTTGAATATTAAATGTAGAAATAAAATAAAATTAAACGTGTGGTACTTAGTTCTTAATTTGATGAAAATGGATTTTATACAAATGTTACAAATTCCCTCATTGTGATATGATATTTAATAAACTATCATATATGATTGTGTTGATCTAGAAATTTGATGATGCATTGCCTTAGTACATTATGTGGAACTTATATGCAAAATTGAACCTATAATTTCTAGATTTGATGTGATGAACTCTATTAATTAATACATATTTGTCATTGTTCAAAAGTTTTGAATCTAATAAAGAACATGTGGTACTTGCAAATGCCCTTAGAGAATTTGTTGAATTATGAGTCATGTTCTCCTTAGTTAAACCACTAAATGAACTTATTTAATGGTAATGAATTAAGGTCAAAAATAGCACATTAATGTGCAATATCTCTTAAGTTGATAGTGCACTATTGTATTGATTATATGGGAGAAGCATGTTTTGAAGGGACCCGAAACCCTTTACAACTGAACATACAAAATGTTGCTCAAAGATAAAACATTACACCACCATCTGCAACCATCAGTAAAACACACAACAAAACAATAGTAAACAAACCTAGACCCAACAACAAGGAAACAAACAAGCAAAATACAGAACTAGACACTACTTCATGCTCCTTAAGGTGTTAGCCACCTCAAGCTCCTAGTTCTTATGGAGACGAATCATGTCTAATAGTTATTTTTTCTCTTCCTCAAAGTATTTCCTCATATTCCCCTTCCCTCTAGTGACGAGGCCTATAGCATCATCCTTCCCAACCTTTTTTTGTTTTCCTTTCGTAGCATGTTCTTTCTCCATCAACTCAGTAAAGTAGAGATAGACTTCTCTCTACTCACCAATCTTGTGGAACGAGACTTCCAAAGAGTCAACACTATTTTTAACATAAATGGTGACAAGTCTACAACAACTTCTTAATGTCTACATTGGTCTTAAAAACATTAGCCTCCAAATTAGAGAGATGTTGCTCAAATAAAGACTTGAAGTCAGAAAAAGAACATTCTAAATCCACAATTCTATCAATGAAAATGTTTGAGGTAGAGCCCTTCAAAATCTTCTGCACGTTTTCTTTCAAACCCCTAATTTGAATGTTCACCCTATTGAATTCCTGTAGAGTCCACTTCACCAAGTTGAAATTCTTAATGGCCCTCGCACATGCCATGTCAAGGAGCTCGAACATTGAAGTGGAATCCTCATTAAGGTAGGAGAAATCCTCTGACAATGGGTTAACTTTAAGAGGTTCTTCTTTACCTGGTTGTTGATTAACACCCTCCTCCACCTGCATAGATTTCTCACTAGAGGGTTCCACATTCAAAGAGTTCTGAATTGGGGAATCATCAATTTCAATCATCTTCTCCTCAAGTCCCTTCTCCTTACCATGCTCAATTGTGTCTTGAACAACAACTTTTGGTGCCTAATTTTTCAGTTTTGTAATGCGCTTTGAAGCCCTTCTCAGCCTTTCCTTGGCCTCCATAACCACAATATTCTCATGCGAACCCTCCTCCTTACTTCCCACCACAACATCATCGTGGCCATTTCCCTAAGACCTCGAGTCCCCAGAACCGACCTTCATATCGTTATCAATCGTCTGGGACTCCAATTCTTGAATAATAATCCTCTTGGAAACCCATTTTCCTTTAGGGTTTCCTTTCCTCCTCGTCTTCAAAAAAGTGGAAGCAAGGGAAGAAGCCCCATACTCACCTTCCTTAACCCACTCCTCCCTAGCAATGCTAGTGTCTGAGCCATATGAGTGGGACCCATCACTCAAGGCCTTTTCCTTATCCTTTAAAGATTTAATAGGGATGTGGGCCCTCACATACTCCATAATAAGCAAGATGAGACCCTCGTGTAGGACCAACGCCCTCCCATTTTCAAATTTGCATAAACAAAAACCTCCAACAAGGACAATAAAAAGAAAGGAAACAAAATAAAAATCTCATACCTAACAATGTTAAATGATGGCCTAAAATTGTAGTAAACCTTCCTTCAAGGGTCACATACTGCATAATAATCTCCACAATATCCACTCACATTTTCTTGAGGGACGTTTGCTCATAGCCCCAAGACAGTAACTTGATGAGTTTCTTCTACTCATCATCCTTAAAGAATTGAGCCATAGCCTCCTCATTTCTTTTCTTGTCTTTGAAGAATTTGTGACCAACAACATGCAACCCTGTAATAGTAGTAATAAACTCCTCATTTATCTCAAAAACCATTCCCTTAATCTGAAGTTTATGATTGTGCCAGCAAGAAACAAAATCCATTGAGACTTTGTGGTCGTGTCCATGAAGCCTTTCTAGGAAAGGTGTAAATTTACGATGATTAAGGATCCTCCAAATTTTCCACTTCTTCCTCAAACTCACCCAAGAATGGGGTTTAATTCTACTTCAGTCACCCCCCATTTTCACAAAAACTAGTAGTAGAGACCCTTGGATAGAGACACTTGACTGAGAGCCACCAAGCAATGAGATACCCACAAAATGTGTGGCAATAATGCATGTACAAATGGTAAAATAACTCCAACAAATATGATCAGCCATATCCATCACTTCTCATTAAAACCTTATCTCCCTCGAGAAGGAGGGATTACTCCTCCCATGACTTGTACTCATTATTTCTAACTGTCTCATTAGCGAAAAAATCGGTTAATAAGTTTCCCTCTCAGTAGATGTGAGAAACATGAATTTCGTCACACAATCTTAACATCATTATAGAATCCATAATCAATTGATTGATAGTCTAGCTAGGCTTTTGGATGCCACGTAGGAAATTGATAATGTTTAGAGAGTCACCCTCCATCCACAATTTTGAGCAGCCCTTTACCAAGGCAAACTTAATGCTAATGAACATAGCCTCGACTTCCGATAATGCAATATTGTAATATATGTTATCCTTTTGTAATTGAATTCTAGATGCCCTCACTATATTTATTAATGTGTGCTAGATCAATCCTAATTTGATTCACTTTAATAATGGTTGGTGAATAAATACACCACCCTAGCATGCAATTTGGAATAATTCACACTTTAGTTGGCTCATAAGAACTAGTGAAAAAGGTCACAAAGTTTAAATTTTGAAATTTGGGATTCAAATATTTGGACAAGGAAATGATATAGATTGGTTCTCCACTCATGGACCTAAACTAGGGCAATGAATGATAGATTTAGATATGGGGATCAACTTTGAAGAGTAAGTGATCATGGGACATGTCTACATGAAAATCAACACACAAAATATAAGGAATTTTTTAGTGGTAATTTGTCACCAATTAGCAAGTTTCTACACTTTGGAGTCTTGATAATGGAAAATCATATACATTTCACAATCAATTTGTTTGTCTAAATTTGATAGATTTTCCTTATATGTAGCATTCATTCACCTTGACGTAGATATTTTAATTTTTAGAAGATTTTCATTGTCATAGTATTTATTCTAGTTTAGGCCTAACTACCAATTATGATTGGGTTGATTTCTAATCTAGGTATAGTTTCTTGGCATTTGAATTTTTGTTTATAATTAAAAATATGGTTTGGTCACCCCCAATATCACAATAATGTTTATCATTTTTGTTGTGATTGCTTGACATTTTACATGAAATTTCCCTAATTTAATGCTATCTTCCTACAATTATCAATAATTTAAGAAAAATATGGTGTGATAGCTAATGTAATTATAGGTAAGTGAAGGGAATTATATACAATCATTGATGCAATTATAGCTAATTTAAGCAAAACGCATGCAATGTAATTATAACTAATTTAGGGTAAATGTATGCAATTTCCCATACAAGTTAACTAATTTAGGGAAATGTGTAAAATTATGATGCAATCACAAATAGAGAGCAATGGAAAATCATATATTCATGCAACCCAATCACAGATAAGAAAAATACCAACAAGATGCATAGTAGAAATATAATTTAGAAGATAATGGATATGCCACAAATCAATGACAATATTAGTTAATGCTCAATAGTCATCATGTACATGTCAAGTATAAATTTTTTAACACAATAAGTCGCTACAAAGTTCAGGAATAAGAATTTTGTTACTATCTCACACACATGTGGACTAGTGTCCATTACATCAATCTAGAACATAAAGCTTGTAGTTTGGACTTGTATCCCCTATGTTTTTCCCATTCCAAAAGGTCTTTCAACATTATTTATAGGGGTGCCTTCTACTGATAAGGTACTTCCAATTAAGTGTTCATGAACCTTCTTTCAAAACATTTCTTATTACAAACACAAATTATTATAGTCAACACAATATTTAATATTTGGTGTAATACTCAAAAGGGCCCTTCACACATTTTAACCTACTAATCAAGAAGAGACATGTATTCAATGAAGTGTTTGGTGAGATCCATGCATCGACACTCAATGTGGTTATCTCCATGAACCTCCTTAGGAAAACCAAGCTTGTAAATGTCTTAAAATGCTACTACAAAACTTGAATGATCATTGCATTGTAAGATATTGATCTAGGACTCATAATTCTCTACAATGATGTTTGGCCATAGAAATTCCTTTGTAGTGAGAACTATCTCCTAAAAAAAGAATTTGACAAGTGGAAAATGACTAAAAAATTATTAAAATAAAACAAAACACAAAATACAATATTTTGGGTGATGTAAGATTGTTCAACTCCTAAGATGCTCCTACATCATACATCCTAGTAAAAAAAAAATTGAGTAGAATGCTCAAATTTAAGGAAGTGAAGGAGATCGTAATGGCTAACCCAACTAATTCACTTCATCTTCAAAAATCCATGTATCATCCTTGGGTCCCCTTCCCTTCCACATGAAACTATATATTATATATATTCCTTTTTCTTATATCTTTTTCTCAAACACTCATTCACAATCTATTATATTTCACCTATATTCCTCTCAAGAACATGTTGCCTCCAATATAATCCCTACAATGGCTTTGTATCTTTTTATTCATCTCTATCTCCATAATGTTCATATAGACACATTGAATACTAATAAAATTTGTAAACCTTCTAGTAATTCAATCATAGAAGCATTCTCAAAAATTATGTGCAACTCTATAAGGGCCAATCTTGCTTAGCTTCAACTCAATATATGTTCCTATAGGGAAAAAAAATTTAACTGTATTGTGACTAACACAATTTTTAGTAAATATTTTTTATTTATGTTCATCCACACTTGCAGTATACTTAATATTACTTCTTTCCAACTACTGCTTCACTTGTGCATGAACCACCTACATGTGTTATACAAAATATTGTGTATATATGCTAATGAATTCTACATAAATTATCTTCAACAATTATATGGCCCTTCTTTTGTAGATGTCGCATACACAATCTAAAAATGATTCTTTATACTAGACCATTTCACAAAGTTGTTGAACATAATTTCCTGTGTCAACAATGTATCATTTTGTCTCACACCAATATTGCAAGGAGATTTTAGATACTCCTACTAGCAACCTCTACCTAATCATCTATCAATGGATGGCATGCATGGTTATAGTCCAATTGGGTACCCAACCTCTTCCAAAATGTGCACCAAAAGTGTCTCAAGAACTTAGTATCCCTACATGAGGTGATGCTCCATGACAACCCATACACCCTCACAACTTCCTTAAATAACAAGTCAATAATCCTAAAAGCATAATTCATCTTTTAGCAAGGAATGAAATGCATCATCTTTACAAACATTAAATAAATTGAAAAATGGAATCATTGCCTCTTTGAGTCTACAATATTCCAAGGAAAAAATGTAAATTTCCTCCCAAAGCTTCTCTAAAATTGTCAATGGCTTATACAACCATGTATTTCAAGAAACGCCATTTACGAATCTCTTAACCAACTTCCTAACATTGTGGTCCATACTTGGCCAAGAACACTTTTATCCTAGCATGGATAATGTCGTATTTAGACCAAATTGCTCTCCTAATCCTCCACCAAGAAATTCTCTAACGAGATTCTCTTATAGAACTCAACTATACACACAACTTACTCATTTTGATCAAGTATCCTTGCAAAAATTAATCGTCAAAAGAAATCTTACCTCTAATTGAAGTCTCTACACAAATATTATATTCCTCCACAAAATATAGATTTGTGGAATACATATCCTTCATCATTTCCATCCTAACAAATTCTAGTTGTATAGTAGTCAGGAATTCTTATCTCTTTCTCAAGTGTTGTGTCCCTTTTTCAAAAACTAGATAAAAAACTACTTGCCCAAGGTGATGTGGGAGTTCAAGAATCTAAGTTACTATTGACTCATGCATGGAGCTATCAAAGGTTGGGGGTTAGGGTTGTTGTTTGACACATGCAAGAGAGTTGTCAATTATTGAGGATTAGAGTTGCTACCCATAGCATGCCAAAGTGTTGACAAAGATTGGGGATCAAGGTTACTACTTGATACCTGCTAAAGTGTCATCAAATATTAGGGATTGGGTTGCTACTCAATGCATACTAGAGAGTTGTTAGGGTTCAAGGTTTAATGATATTGCTTGACTGGTGCTAGAGCGAAAAGATAGAATGGAATCAGTGACACAATGAGAATCAAGGGTCAGAGCTACTACCTAACTTGTGCCAAGTTGAAAGGAAGGAGAAACTCCAAACCTCCAACAAGAAATTCTTTAAGGCCTATAAGTTCAACTTGTGATGTAGCATGTAGAATTCAAATTTGGACCTTTGCACCATTATGGGTCTAGGTCCACTAGTTTGATCTTTTGGGGAGGTAGCATACAAAACTAGGAAAGCATTTCAATTTTGATCATCCATGTTATGTTATTATATCTTCTAGGAACTTTGTGTTCGAGTGATCTTATATGGACAAAACCCCATAGGACACTATGATCATTGGATGGAAACCCATTGATTTTTGGGATTAGAAGATGAAAACCCTTTGGTTTTTGAGGTCATTTGCATTTAGGGAGTGTATTGTAGTTTCAATTTTATAGTATAGTTTGGTATTTCTTTGATTGCATCATTTTTTGTAGATTTATAAGTGTTATTAGGTGTTGCTATAATGATTGTAACAATAGTCCCTTGGTTGTAGAGATCTAATCATAATTAATATCAATTAATGTTGGAGTTTGATTCATTTTGTGCAAGTTCATGTGTTGACTAGCAAGTTGATCTGTGCTATTTAAGTATGATTAATTGCAACTATTTGGAAATAATTGGGTAATAGTATTGTTTATGTTTCAAATATGGTGAAGATTGTTATTTGTTACAAATTTTCTATTTTCATTAAAAATATAGGAAGGGACATTGCGGTGGTATTAGAGTACCTTTCTTGTTAGCCTATGAGTGTGTGGTGATGCAAGTTCATGCAAAAAATTGATAGGGAAATTAAGTTCTTGCAAAGGGAAAGGAGAAAATAAGTATCTATGGATGATAGAGATGAGGAAGCCTACTGTAGGGAGGCCACTAGGATTAAAAATAGAGAGTTGGCTAGATAATTTCAATCTACTCTAAGTGATTCTATAGAAAATATGATAAGTACTTTGAAAGACATGAATCAACAATGGGTTGTTGGTAAATCTACTCCAAATAGGGTAGAAGGAAGTAATTCAGTAAATTTAATTAACCCAACCCCAAAGATATTTAGATCTAAATTTTTAAAGAGAGATGGGGTAGAACTCTTGGAAGAAGAAATAAAATATATGCCCATGACAAGATGATGAAATAGTGAAGTATCACACTGAATATAATGCCTTGGCTCCATCAATCTATCATGACATATATTTTTGTTGAGTGTTATGAGATGAAGACAAGAAACGAGCATAGTGCTTATATTTAGTGTTGTACACCATTGCATAAAATGATTTTTTTATTCGTAATACACAACTGCAATTGCATGGATTTTATTAATTATCAAAAAAAAATTACATATCATGTATAGCCTACAGTCTCTGGGTGTAGCAGTAGTGCTTTAGTTGCATCCCATATACAAAAAAAGATCAAAACAACCCCCACCCTAGACATAGAACAAGACCGAAAATGAAAACAAAACCAAGCCCAACATGGAAACCAAAACCAAGTCAATCAACCTCATCATAGAAATTCCCCATTTCCACCACCACAGTAAACTCATATTTACTAATTCGAGCCATCGACAAAGAAATATGACACCCATTATGGCCCAACACATGTGGTGAGCAAGTCCACAAGCGGTCACCTACAAGAAGAACGGTTGTCGTTCAACATCTCGCATACCGAAATAGCCTGCCCATTAAATTCACACACGTTGCCACCTTAATCAACATCAACTCAAAGTGTGTGTAATTGATCATGTTCATCATCCAATGCAAGGAACAATACATGCTACTAATATAACATGAACTTTCAACTCCCATTACAGATTGATATAATCTTCTAGGGTAGTTCGTATAGTACCCTTTGCCACCACAACAGTCCTCGCTCGCAACCAAGAATTTAAGAGTGTCATTGTTATTTAGGTTCATGCCAACATGCCATTTTTTGCTCAATGAAGTACCAATTGGGGGGGATAGTCACCACTATTGCCAATATGTATGCCCATGTGCCCAATCTAGCCAATCCAGGCCTAGACAACCGAGCCCCCATTGGCACATGGGAAAATTGCATAAATTAATTTATTATAATGTTATAATTAATTAATTATTTAGTTTTTGTACATATAGGAGATGTAATCAATCACATTAGATAATTATTTGGGGACAAGTTTGTAAATTTTTATTGTAGCATTTGGTTAATTATTATGTGTGGAAGACATAGGATAATTATTTAATATTTGGGGAAATATATTTAATAATATGAAAACTTAGTATCCAATAGTAAATGAGGGGTCAATGGTTTTGTGTTCTCATTGTTTTAAGGCACATTATTTAATCTTAACACTTGGTTTTATCTATGTGAGCTCGTCTATAAAATCAAGCACATGTTTAGTGGTTAAGGTTTGTTGGGTGATTGGATTGTCATGTTATTGAGTCTTTCTAAGGAGTGCATATGTGAAGCATGGCATGGGATGTGTGGATTCATGCTTGGACACATTGAGGATGCATAGAGGAGGCTTTATGTTTCAAAATTATTCATTGTAACCGTGTAAGTGCATGTATTGATTTATTCTTGAATAATAGATGGAGTATGGATGCCTTTGGAGGCTTGGTTTTTCCCTCTTAAGGGTTCCCAAGGTATATCTTATGTTATCTTGTGGATTTTCCATTTGATCTTTGAATTTGGTTATTTCAAGTAAGCTTGCATGCATTCTTTTCTCTCATGGGGTTATCCAGGAAATAGATTTAACATTCTAGGTATTATGATGAATTATTTCCTAACGCAGAAAAATGGAAGAGACAAAAAATGAGCTCAAGAGGAAGAAGTTATGTTTCTATTGCAAAGAGTCGTAGACTCTTGGACATAGATTCTTGGGTAAAGGATAGATACTGATAAAGTGAAAAATATAGGATCCACCCAATGTATGAACAATGTAATGGATCACTTATTTTTCAATTCTGTTAATCACCTCAAATTATGTAAATTGTGATACAAATAACAATAAAAAAATGACCCTAACTGTTATAGTAACTATGGGGGATGTTTTTAGAGCATAAAAAATTGTGTACCTAGCCTGAAAATTGTTATTTTTGAGATATGGAGAACTCATTCACCATCAGTGGTGAATGGGTCCTTTTAGGGTTTCAGAAAACTAATTTCAAGATCCTATACCTTGATCGTTGCACTATTGAAACCTTGGTTATCAAGTTTTGGAAGCCTTTATGCAATTTTGTAGAGCTCTTTCTATGATCTTGCACTTTGAATGATAACTTTTGCAACTTTGCAACTTTGACAACTTTGCTCCAAATATTGCTCAACTTGATCTTCAACTTGTAAATCTGCAACAACACACTCAAGGGAAAGAAAAACTTGTTGATTTATTAGCGAATGGGGGTTTTCCTCAATCAAATCCCTTGCAGGTAATTACACCAACTGATGAAATGAAGCATGCATGTGAAATAATGTAAATGATATCACCTTGGAAGTTGTCTTGTGAATCAAATCTACATACTATCATGTAGTGGCCATGAAGAATGTAGATCTTGGATGTAAGATGATGCTTGTAAATGGATCCTCAATGCAACATTCACTTCTTAGCTAAACACACACGAATGCATTAAACCCTTGACATGATGATAATATCTTGAATTGTTGCAATAAACACTTCAAATTCCTTTGAAATTCTCTATAATTCTCTTGCTCTTGATCTCATGAAGTCACACAAGTTTTCTAGGTGAAACAATGTGAATTAACCCCTTACTTATACTAAATTATGAGATTAAACCCAAAATTCAAAGAATTAAGGCCAACACCAAATCTGAAAAGAAACATAATTAAATTCCCTCCAGAATGAAATTCAAAAATTAGGGTCTCATTAAGGGAGGACCCATTCGCCATTAAGGGTGAATGGGTTTTGGCTAAGTTTCCAGGACCAAGATTCGAGGAGTTGAAAGATGGCCAAAAACCCATTCCATATCAACTAAGAAAGGGGGGTCCTATTAAGAGATGACCCATTTGCCATCAAGGGTGAATGGGTCCTGGCTCAACTTACCATGACCATTTTTTTCCCAATGAAATAATTTTATATTTAATTTATGATTGTCGGGATAGATCTTTGACAGGTGTCAAAATTAAGGCCTAAATGTGAATCAAAAGAGGGTTAATAACTCCAATTAAACACAATGAATTAATACCACCTAGATAAGTGTGAAAGTGCTTTAAAACACTTCGCAACATATAAACAAGGTACATATTATGTACATTTTTATTAGAAAGGGGCCCATTAGGCTTAATTAAGCAAATAAGTCCTAGAAAATCGTGAAAGTGTGTTACAACACTTTACAACACCTTTGCAAAGGACCAATTAAGGAATTTTTTAGTTAAATAAAGGTCCTATAATAGTTTGAATGTGTACAACACATTACAACACTAGTACAAGACATCATTAGTTCAATTTTAATGTCAATTATCAAACCAACCAAGGGAAACAACTACTTTTTTTGTTACTACATTTTGCCCCAACTTTAGTGAGAGGATGACCCCATGTCAAACTCACACTAAAGTGGACATCCAAGACACTTAAGTATGCAACAATAACAAAGATACATGATCATACCTTGTCAAAGGCCAATAAAAATAAAACAAAAATAAAGGATCAAGCACAATTGATTCAATGTGATTTGAGGCGGTGGATGTTTGTCCATAACACACACTGCTCACTCTGAGGTAGTGGAACCTCAGTTTGTCCACTAGCCGAGTTGTCTCGAAATATGTATGCTCACTCCAGGGTAGTGGAACCTCAATCTGTCCACTAGGTGAGTTATCTCAAGGAGGTGGTAAATGAGAGAATCATATTAGCCTCTCATACCATATCGAAGTTATCCTCCTGACAACTTCAATAAGGCACAACAATAAAAATTATTTTGCAAAAGATTTTGAATATTATGTAAAACATTCGTAAAAGGGGATTTTGCTTTGTTCATGTAACAGTCTTCCTCTTAGGGAGAATTGTGCCTAATGTCTCCAAGAGAGGATAAGTCAAAAGTGTTAGATCATTGCCCATGGGATGCCTCATTCACATCAAGCCATATTAGTAGATCGTACACTCTTGTACATCATCAAACCAAAAGAAACCACCAAGAAGAGGACACATCACAAGAAGAAAGAAAAATCACGCCATGAAATTTTCCAAAAGATTTCATCGTTGTATCCCCCCACTTTAAAGCGGTTGCTACACCATCACTATGAGAAATTGCTTTAAATTAGCTAATGTTTTTCATCATAAGACATGAGAGCTTTCCTCAAAAATCCTATGCCAAGTCATATATTTTTGAGGCAAGTCGCATCATGAAATAGGAAGGAAGGGTTGCCCTCACAAACACATAAGGGATTTATGGATTTGGGGTTAGTATGTCTAATCTATAATGTTTTCATAGAGTATGGAACGACCATCATTCCCCAAATACACATAGAACTAGCAGAATAACACAAAGAAAGAAAAAAAAAAAATCCTTTTGGGTCAACATGGAATAAACATGAATGCTTCGATGCCTTGTGTCATCCCCAAAAGGAAAACACAAGACAAATGAAAAAGAGAAAGGAAAATCTTCTGGGTCAACATGGAAGATACATGAATGTCTCAATGCCTTGCGTAATCACCAAAAGGAAAACACAAGACAAATGAAAAAGATAATTAGGACATAGAGAAGAATGAAGGTGCAAATAGAAGAATGCACAAAAGAGAGAGAAACATCAAATGAAACTTCACAAGGGATCACATTACACACATGCAATCACAAAGAAAAATGAAAAAAAAAGACTAGTAAGGCACAAGCGAGTCTACCTAAAGTGGGTCGTCTACCTCCCAATCTCAGTTGGTATAAGTGAAAGGTGGGAAACTAGCCAAAGGGACAACATCAAGTGTCAAACTAGGACACACACCAAGTTCAACACTCTTATTAGGAGATTTTTCATCTAAGCTCATAGAAGAAGTAAAATGTGCAATAAACTCATCATGCACTTGTTCATCAAATGTCATCATCTAAGTTAATCCAGTAGGAGGTTGAATAACAATGCAATGTTATTTTTTATGTTGCGGTGAGGGTTGAGATTCATCATGCATTACTTCAAGTAGGTTTGGATTTTGATTTTCTATGTTATTTTTATTTTCTTGAGTTTGTAATCTATGAGCAATAACATGATGTCTACGTCTACGCTCTCAAGCACTTCAATTTCCTTTTAGTTTATCGTCAATTGGTTTTTGTGTAAGAGTGGGTTTGTCAATCATAGGCTCATTCTCTTCCTTGGGAGGACTAGAAGAAACAACAATAGGTTGTTCAACTACTTTCTCTTTGATTATAAACTTGTTTGACTCTAGGAGGGACAACAAGATTGTTTGTGTTATCTCGTGGTCTCTTGTATGAAATTGTAGGAGGTTGTTTTATAGGTTGTTCTTGTATGGTCGAGAATGTTTTTGGTTCAATCATTGTCTCATCAAGGATAGTTAGTTCAACCATAGGTTGAGGCATGTTGCAAAGGGATAGTTCTGCTATTTTCTTTGCTTTGAATATTTTATATGATTTGAAAAAGAAATCTTCACAAGGCTTGATAGGTTCCATAGGCTCAGGCCAAAAGTAATCTAGTAAAAAATTCCCTTTTGCTGAGGCAAGATGGAATTTGCTATGATACACAGTGAAATTTTTGTTGCCAAATGGAAACTTTAGATATTTATGCATAAACAAAGGGATGACATTCATGGAGCAAATTCATGGATAGCCTAACTTCACACGAAATTGGTCCAATTGTGGGATGATGGAGAATGAGATTGTTAATGTTTTCAATCCCACTTTTAAAGGGAGGTCTATTGAGCCTATCGTAGGGCAAGCAAATCTATTATGTGTCTTGATCCATGCTTTCGAGTTATCATATGTTTCTTGATAGAGCTCATGCACATATAAGAATTTTTATATGATCACAATCTCTCCACATACGAGATCAATCAATATCCCATTAATGGGCTTATTATTGATTCAACTAGCTATGTAAAGAGGACCATTAGGTGCATGTTTAGGTATGTCATTTTGTGAGAAAGCAGTGTCAAGAGGTTGTCTATTCAAGCCCTTACGAGATCTAGATTTGATAAATGATACCACATCATTCATGGGATGTTGTTCAATGATATTCGTATTGTCATCATTTGTATCAAAATTCATCACATTAATCTTCATTTCACTAGCTTTGACAAATGAAATATGGTGCTTATGCATGGGATTTGTGAAGATTTATAAATTTTGATTAGGAGGGGCTACAAACTTATTACTTGATCATTCACACCTATAATTTTAAGTTGGTTATTTTCAATAAGGTCTTGCACAAGATGTTTAAGATGCCTACAATATTTTGTACTATGTCCATTTGTTTGATGGTAGTGATAATAAGCAGTTTTTGAAATCCTTTAGGCAATGGTGTAGTAGGATCACATTCTCTAACATGAGGTAAGGTAATCATATATTTTTTCAATACACAAACTAATTTTTAAATATATTAATATAATTTAACTCTAGAGCAGTATCCTTCAAAGATCTAGGGAATAGTTTAGCCAACAGTTTATCCTCAAAGATGAAATCACTACACAAGGTTGTAAAGGTGGAAACATGGCTTATAGGATCTCCTTTCCCACCATATTTCTCAAATCAAGGGATGTTTATTCCTTGTGGCATTTGTGCTCTTGATATGTCAAGGGAAAATGGGGTGGACTTGATGTATTGTAAAGGTTGACCATTATTGTTCTGTTGTAATGTTTCCACTTGTTGTTGAGGGATGTCATGGTTTGCAAACGTGAGTTAATGAGAGGGTCATTTTGGTTATAAGGTTGGGGGGAATAAGGTGGTGTAGTGTATGTATACATAGGGCTAGTGAATTGCAGGTTGGTGGAGTTGGATTGTTGCGAAATTATTGTATTTGAAGGCACAAAGGTGGAAGGAATTCCTACAAGAATACCTATGGAAATGTATATGGTACTAGTAGGTATGACTGTTTTGGTTGGTTGAATAGTAGTTGTGGGTTGAAAGGTTGTTGTGGGTTGGAATATTTTTGTAGGTTTTGTACTAGTGTATGTAGGGGTGGACATTGCTATTGTGGAGGATGGAATTGGAATTCCACCTTAACTTTGAGTAGACCCCAAATTTTGAGTGGAAGTGGTAATGGTAGGGACAATGTTTGTAATTTTAAGGACATTGGTTGTGAGAGGTGAAGTCATAGGTAGTGAAGTATGAAAACTATGAGCCATGGAGGGTTGATTTTCAACACTATCAAAAAGAGAGTTAGATCACCCAAGATCCATGACAAGTGAGAGATTGTTGGATGACATGAGCCTCAAACTATGTCTTATAATAGTATTGTGAATAGGACGACAAGCTGTAAAGCTCATGCAAGTTTTACAAACCTAGTGTGCAAACCCTAGAATGGAAATGCAATAACCTAGAATGAAATACAAATTTTAGAGACTAAGCAATGTCATTTACTAATTAAACAATGCAATAAGCTGGAAAGGAAATGTTTTGATGCAATTTTGAACTTTTAACATTGCACTGAAATTAAGCAATTTAAGCTAAATACAATGAAGTTGATGAAACAACAAACTAGGAAACTGAAACAACAAGATAAATGCACCAAACAAAATCTAAAAGTTGAGATTTTAATATCTTGAAATTGCAGATTTGTAGCTAATAGGGACTCATTCGCCAGTAAGGGTGAATGGGTCCTGGTTAGGTCTTTCTAGGATTTTTCAATGGATTTCAAAGTCAATTTTAATGCCTTTTCAAACGCCAGAAGGTATAGATCAGACCTGATCAGGGAATTATTTGCCAATAAAGGTGAATGGGTCCTAGTTAGGTCTTTTTAAACTATTTTTTAATGATTCTCAAGTTCTCAGATATATCTTTCAATTCCAGGTTGTATATAGTGAAATGCAACTTTTAATTTTCCAAAAATTCAATCTAAAAATGCAATAGAAAGATGAAATGCAAGATCTAGTTTGAAATACAATTTTGTTTTGATTTCCAAATGCAATTGAATGAGATCTAAATGAGATGCAAAATGACTAATTTTGTTTTATAATTTTTAGATTTAAGAAGTGCAAAACAATGCAAATCTAAACCTTATATGATATGCAGGATCTCAATGCAAAAGAAGAAACCCTAATTCAATGCAAATCTAAATGTAATGAATGTAAGATTTTAACTTAATATGCAATGAGACTTCACAAATTATAATATTGCAATGTTGAATGAGTCATGTTCACCAAAAATGATAAGGGGAAAAATAGGGTCCACCAAAATGAATGAACAAGATGATGGACCACTAATTTTTATAGGGTCCCAATCACCTCAAATTATGTAAAATGTGATGCAAATAACAATAAAAGAATGACCCTAACTGTTATAGAAACTATGGGGATTTTTTTAGAGCATAAAAAGTTGTGTACCTAGCTAGAAAGTTGTTGTTTTTTAGCTATGGAGGACTCATTCGCCATCAGTGGCAAATGCATCCTTTTAGGGTTTCAGAAAATTGATTTTGGGACCCTATACCTTAATTTTTGTACTCTTGAAATCTCGATTATCAAGTTCTAGAAGCCTGTATGCAATTTTGTAGAGCTCTTTCCGTGATCTTGCACTTTGAATGACAACTTTTGCAACTTTTCAACTTTGACAAATTTGCTCCAAATCTTACTCAACTTGATCTTCAACCTGTAAATCTGCAACAATAAACTCAAGGGAAAGAAAAACTTGTTGATTTTTTAGTGAATGGAGGTTTGCCTCAATTAAACCCCTTGTAGGTAATTAAACCAAATGATGAAATGAAGCATGAATGTGAAATAATGTAATTGATGTCACCTTGGAAGTTGTCTTGTGAATCAAATTTTCATACTATCATGTAGCAGCCATGAAGAATGTAGATCTTGGATGTAAGATGATGCTTGTAAATGGATCCTCGATGCAACATTCAAGTCTTAGCTCAACACACATGAATGCATTAAACCCTTGACATGATGATAAGATCTTGAATTTTTGCAATAAACACTTCAAATCTACCTTGAAACTCATTATAAATTCCTTTAAAATGCTCTATAATGCTCTTTCTCTCGATCTCATGAAGTCACACAAGTTTTCTAGGTGAAACAATGTGAATTAACCCCTTATTCATACTAAATTAGGAGATTAACCCCGAAATTCAAAGAATTAAGGCCGACGCTAGATCTAGAAAGAAACATAATTAAATTCCCACCAAAATGAAATTCAAAAATTAGGGTCTCATTAAGGGAGGACCAATTTTCCATTAAGGGTGAATGGGTCCTGGATAATTTTCCAGGACCAAGCTTCGAGGAGTTGAAAGATGGCCAAAAACCCATTCCAGATCAGCTAAGAA
Organism: Sequoiadendron giganteum; assembly: GCA_007115665.2. Taxonomy (NCBI): domain Eukaryota; kingdom Viridiplantae; phylum Streptophyta; class Pinopsida; order Cupressales; family Cupressaceae; genus Sequoiadendron; species Sequoiadendron giganteum. The sequence continues at coordinate 96,007,061 of CM021100.1, forward strand.
AGGGGGATCCTATTAAGGGAGGACCCATTCACCATCAAGGGTGAATGGATCCTGGCTCAACTTACTAGGACCAATTTTTTCCCAATGAAATAATTGATATTTAATTTATGATTGTCAAGATAGATCTTTGGGAGGTGTCAAAATTAAGGCCTAAATTTGAATCAAAAGAAGGCTAATAACTCCAATTAACAACAATTAAGTGAAACCACCTAGAGAAGTGTGAAAGTGCTTTAAAACACTTTACAACAGCTAAACAAGGTACACATTTTTTTTTATTATTATAAAGGGGCCCATTAGAATTAATTAAGAAAATAAGTCCTAGAAAAGCATGAAAGTGTGTTACAACACCTTTACAAAGGACCAATTAAGATATGTTTTAGTTAAATAAATTTCCTAGAATAGCGTGAATATGTACAACACATTACAACACTAATCCAATACATCATTAATTTAGATTTAATATCAATTATCAAACCAAGCAAGGGAAAAGGCTACTTTTTATGTTATTATAGATACATCACATTAAAGTGATGTCAAATAAATACTTAGAGTCAGAGGATAAATTTGAGGTATTTGAAGATTATGTTGATCATATTTTTGGAGCAGAACATGAAGTAACAAAATAAATTACACTTGCCACTCTCTCGGGAACCTCAAAATATCTTCCCTCCAAGGTTCATGGAGTGCTCGTGGGGAAAAGGATGACTATTCTCATCAATGGTGGAGCCACCCACAACATTTTTTGATGAATGTTTGGTGATGAAGAGAAGCTTGAAGGTAGAATAATTTGAAGGTTTTCATGTTGCATAGTTGATGAATTCACCATTTCATGTACTAGAGTAATCAAGCAGCTCAATATATCTCTTGGAGACCATAAGATATGTGACAAATTTTATGTGGTTGGTTTGGGAGATATTGATATTATTTTGGGTGTACAATGGTTGCATTCTTTATGGGACTATTCATAAAAATATCAGGCTATGTAACTTAAGTTTATAGTAGATGGAAAGAAGATTTTCCTTAGATGGATCTCAAATGAAGCTCCATGAGTGGTGATAGTGAAGAGGATCGAGAAAATATTTTGTAGAGGCCAAGTAACATGGGCTAAAAAGTGCTTGATTCTTCCCAAAAATTCTCCATCAAGCAAGAAAGGTACTCATCATGTTGATATCCAAAATATTTGGGTAGGTATTGTGAATTTTTTAATGACATGCCTTTGAGATTACCACCAAATAAGGGTTTCAACATGTTATAGAGTTAGAAGAAGAGGATAAACCTATTATCACTACACCATATCATCATCCAAGAGGGTATAAAGAGAAGAAAGAGAAGGCTATTAAAGAAATTTTTGACATGGGATTCATAAGAACTATCTCTATTCCATTTTCATCCTCGATAGATCTTGTGAAGAAGAAGTGTTACACCCTATCTCTTAGTTACCGAATTACTTTTACCTTGTAAGTAAATATAATGATAATTTTTTATCAGAACTTTAATATGTTCAATTTAGGAGAATGAAATATTGAAATATGTATTAAGATGTTATTGCTTTTGAAGGAATGATTATGTTTTATACAATGGATGGAATTGCAATGAATGTATATGGATTGTAATATGATTACTTTAGTGCTTGGATGATGCAAATGATTTATGATGCTAATGGATTTTATGTGAATGGATAACTATCTATGTTCAATGTACTAAGCTAAATATAGGAATAGGTTCAAACCTCCAAGAGAGAGGGGCAGTATCACTCAGGAGAGGAGCTTGGTTTGGTATCCCTTAATCAGCCTAATTGAGCATAGACACACTCACACCCTAGTTGGTTAAGTAGAGTTGAGTCAAGCTAGAATGGGATTTGGTAAGTAAACCCTGGTTGAAATCTTGGACAGATTGTGAGTATTTTTTTCCCGTCTTTGATTGATTATGGTTTTAGTTTTGGTCTTTTATTTTGTGATTGTTTCTTTGGTTGAATTGCATGTTTGAATCTCTGTATGGATTTTGAGGTCTTCTTCGTGTGTTTATGTGAATCAGTGATTAAATATATATAATGCATATATGTGTGTGTTTGTGTAAAAATGATAACTCATGCATAATGGATATATATGTGCATGCTTATACGGAACTAGGAGTACTTATGTGTATCCATGCACAGATACATCGTATGCATCAAATCATCGATTGGACACATATCACATATACATACATTTAGTATATATTTTTCGGTCGATGAATATGTATTATATGTGTTTATATAAAGATGTAAATTCAACATTATATATATAATATATATATATATATATATATATATATATATATATATATATATATATATTAATAATATGTATATAATTGTGTATATACATACATATTAATATACTTACATATATTGTGTATATATATGTGTTTTTTAATGTATATATATTTATTAATCAAAAAATTGATGTATTTGATAATCTTAAATAAATGAATATATTAATATATATATGTATATATATTAACAAGAGGTTATATATATACATACACACACACATATACATACATACATACATACATACACACACATATATATATATATTATATACTACATATATAATGATTATGTTTGATAATGTATTAATCAACAAGTATATGGGGCATATTATATTAACAAGTGATGGTAATATATGTAGCACATTATATAGCACATTAAAGGAGTGTTGAAGGTGCAACATTATGAATGAAAATGCTAATCTAAAATTAGTGTATGAATTAGGAAATGAAAATGGTATATATTAATATGTTATCACGAGAATAAAAGTGCATATAACACTACCTAGTGGTAATGCATTGCATAGTGTATAGCCAACTAAAAAGGTACTAGAGTTTTCCTAACACAAAAAATGACATCCAGTTGTATTTGAGAGCAAAAAATTAAGCAATTTATAGAAGGTATATACCATTTATGATAAGGATATGTTGGAAATTATGCATGCACTAGAGAAGCTTAGACAATACTAAGTTTGTGGAATTTTTTTTGTGAAGAGTGATCAAAATAGTTTGAGATTCTTGGGTTAAAAATAATTGAATGAATGCCAACAAAAATGGATAATAAAGTTGTAAGCTTATGATTTTGAAATAGAGTACATGAAGGGAAAGAGGAATGTGGCAACTGATACACTTTTTAGGAGGCTTACACTATGCTCATTATTTTTTCTTTCTATTGATTGGAAAGTTTTCATTATTGTTGTATTTCAAGAATAAATTTGTTGTTGACATCATTGAATGAGGTTGTGCAATATGATAGGTATGTTGTGATAGAAGGGTTGATCCTTGGTGCTTGAGTCTAAGATCAAGGAGAATATTATGAAAGCCTTTCACGATACTCCAACAGTAGGATATAGCTATGTATTATAAGACATATAAGAATATCTATGAGAGGTTTTTTTGGAAGGGTTTTAAGGAGGATAAGAATATTACAAAGTGAAAAACCTATCAATTGAATAAGAGAGAACTATTTTTTCTAGCATGTTGGCTTTGACCAATACCAAAAAAGTAGGATTCATAATGTTTTCCATGTGTCTTATTTGAATAAATTCATTGGTCAACACATTACCCTTAGATGATGAGGGAAAATTGATTATAATCCTATAAATGATGGATACCCACATCAAAAACTTGAGCGACAAGAGCATCACAGAGTATCTAGTTAGGTGGAAAAGTCTACTAGTTGAGGATGCCACATGGGAAGGGCTTGAAATTATTAAGAATCCTAATTTGAATTTCTTGAGGACAAGCAATCTTGGGGATGGAGAGTTTGTTATGTCCCTTTTAAACAAATATATAAAAGATTGATTTCCCAAGGTGATGTCAAATTTTGGGAATTAGAGTTAATGTTTGATTCGTGACTAGAAGTTGTTGGAGGTTGGGGATCAATATTTTTTCTTGATGCATGCAAAAGAGATAAAAAAATAAGGGATTGAAGATACTCCTGATGCATGCCAGAGTTTTTCAAAGATCGAGGATTGAGGTTGTTGCACAACACATGCCAAAGTATTATTGGAGATTAGGAATTAGGGTTGCTACTTGATGTATTATAAAGAGTCATCAAGGATCAAGGTTTGAGGATATCATCTGAATCATGCTAGAGAGAAATGATAGAGTGGACTCAATGACACAATGGGATCAAGGTCAAAGCTATCACCCAACCCACGCCAAGTTAGAGTGAAGGAGAAACTCTAATCCTCTGAATGAAAAGTCTATAATGCCTATAATGTTGACCTATGATGTAGAATATAGAATTCAAATTTGGGCCTTATCACCATTTTGGGTCTAGGCCAACTAGCTTGATCTTTTAGTGAGGTAACATATAAAACTAAGAAAAAATCTCAATTGTGATCATCCATTTTATGTTATTATATATTTTGAGCTCTTTGTGTTCAAGTGATCTTCTATGGATGAAAACCCATAGGAGCCTATGATCAATGGGAAAAAATCCATTGATCATTGGGATTAGAGTATGAAAACCCTTTGGTTTTTTAGGGAATTCTCACTTAAGGAGTGTATTGGAGGTTTAGGTTTACAATACAATTCAATCTTTCTATGAGTGCATCATTTGTTATAAATTTGTAAGTGTTGCTTGTTGTTGTAATGATTGTCATAATAGTATTTTGGTTGTAGAGATCTTATCATTATAAATATCTATAGTGTATGAAAATTTACCCCTCTACATTTTCACACTTGTTTGGTCCCTCCTTGCTAAAATTACGCTTCTTTATGCCTTATTTGGTTCTATTTTGCATCCATAAACCTTATTTAATGCATCTTTATGAGGATAATCCCGACATATACCTAATAACCAATCATAATTAATTTTTTTTGGATTGTATGGCCCATATTAAGTGATCTAGGACTCATGCGCCACCTTGAGCATATGGGTTCCACCTAAGTCTCGGGGCTTGATCCTGAATTTGGTATACAACTTAACGTTTCTTGAAATTTGTGTCCCAAGATTAGCCTACTGGGACTCATACACCCTAATTTGCATATGAGTCCCACTTAGCTTGGACCTATTTTGAATTCAAATTCTTGGCAGGATTTTATTCTTCTAGATCTAATGTCAGCTTGTAGTGTTGTAAATTTGAGAAATTTGGCATAAACAAGTATAAATACAAGGTTATTTCACATAATTTCTCCTAGAAATTTAAGTGATATTATGAGAATTCAAGTGAGAGAATTAAAAAGAATTCAAGATATTATTATCAATCATTTTGGAGCTACATTCAAGATTCAAGCATCGTGTCAAAGTCATCATGCATCATATTTGTTTTTGAGCTAACATTTGTAATGTAGGTTCTTATGATTCAAGCAATCATTCAAGTAAATATTCATAGCATACAATCAAGATTCAAGATCTACATTCATGCTAGCCATCTCATACAAGATTAAAACCTTTTTTACAAGGGTTTGGTGAGTTACAATATTGCATAGTTGTTCATTCATCATTCGTTCATTCTATTTGGTTTCATTTCAAGGTTTGATTACCATAATGGGGTTTGACCAAGGCAAACCCCCATACACTAACAAAAAATTTTTTTTCCCTCTCTTTGATGTGTGATTTTCAGATTTAAGCTGAATATCCATTGAACAAAATGATTGGAGAAATTTGTCAAAGTTGTCATCTACCTTGCAAGATTACGAAAAGTCACCTACATATCAAAATTTAGAGTTTCAGACTTGGATATTGAAAAGGAGAAAAGCTACAGGAGATCACAAGAGAATATCAAAGTTTTAGATCAACCTTGATACTAGTACTAAATCACCACTTATGGCGTATGAGTCCCAGTATACCATTTTTTAGACATTTTTCGTAGATCTTGGTTTACCAATTATAAATTTTGGTTTCAATTTGAAACCCTAAATTGGAACTAAATCGCACCTACTGGCATATGAGTCCCAGTGTGAATTAAAAGTCATAATTTTGGATTACAAAAATTTCTTCAAACATCCCCATTCTTCCAAGTGCACCTATGTTTATCTCCAATTTTCTATTCTAATTTGAGTTTATTTTTTAGGTCAAATAGTTAGGTTTTTCATGTTACTTTAATTTCTTGTCTTTCTAAGCATTTTCTTAGTGGTGAACCCCCCTTTTGTCTTTAATCACACCCAAGGAGACCTTATAGCAGATCCTCTTCTCAATTCAACCATTGGATTGAGATCTCTAGGGCTCCTTGAATGAAATAGAGTCGAAAATAGGGTTCCCTAAGTTTTCCATCTCTTAAAAGAGACACACCACATTTTCTTTATTTCAATATCAATTGTTGGATTTTTTTCATTCTATGCAAGTTCATGTGTTGACTAGCTAGTTTATCTATGCTATTTGAGTATGATTAATTATTGATGTTTGGAAATAGTAAGGTAAGACTATTGTTTATGTTTCAAATCTAGTGAAGATTGTTGTTTGTGCCAAATCTACTATTTTCATTAAAAATATGGGAAGGGACATTACATCAATAAATATTCCACTTTATTGTTTACACCATATGCTTGAGAAAAAATGAGAACCCTACAAATACTCCAACCAATTCATCTATTTTTTATTAATCTTTGCTTGAATTTTACTAAACAACAACACTCCATTGATCAATATAATAAAAAAAACTCATTTCAAGGTGGTAAATATTGCCTCCATTTCCACAAGGATTGAACAAACAAATAAAATATTGGATCATAAATTCAATACTTCTACTTAGATTCATTCAATTTTTTTACTAAATTAGGTGATGGGTTTAGCTTCTTGACTCAAAACAACACCAATAGCCTTACTATTAGCATCATAATCCTATTGAAATACCTTCTCAAAGAATGGAAGAACCAATACTAGGGCCTTCATCACTATCTTTTTTAGTAGTTAAAGTATTTTTCATATTTCAACTATCAACTTAAATCCAAACCTTTACATGCAATGCATTAGTGGTGCATAAATTCTACTAAAGTTCCTAATGAAATTTTGGTAGAAACCTACTAGCCCATGGAAGTGTCTAAGCTGTTTCATTTTATGGCACTCTATCTGTTTAATAATTTCCCTTAATTTATATGGATTCATCCTCAAACCATCTTAATAAGTCACAAATTTTGTGTAAAGTATGTCTTTTTTTGCATAAAACACACTTTTGTAGGTTTATACATAATTTCTCTTTTCTCAATTGTGCCAAAACATTCCCCAATTGTTCAATATGTCTTTGCCTAGTCTTGGAAAACACAAAACTATCATACAAATAAACAAAAAAATCACCTAAGAAAGGTTTCAAAACTTCAATCATTGGCCTTTGAATGGTCTTGACATATTGGTTAATCTAAAGGCTATGAAAATTCATATTTTATTTCTAAATTTGTCTTGCACTCATCTCCATTATGGATTCTAATATGATGATAGCCACTCTTGATGCCAAATTTGGAAAATTAATATTCCCCACTTAAAATATATATTAGGTCATACATGTATAGCAATAATAACCAATATTCATTGGTGATGTTGTTGATGGCACATGAGTTTATATGTATCCTCCATTCTATGCCCTTCTTCAGTGCAAGTACCATAACTAGTGCAAGATCTCATAGTTTTATTAATTATATCTTCTCCATCAGTTCTTCCATTTGTCCATTTAATTCTACTCATTTGAAGACTCATCTTATGTGGCACTTTATTAGGAAAACTAGACCTAGAATCAAATCCATGAAGGTAAAAATGGCCCACATTGATAGAAAACCCATAGGCATTGGATATTATCCTTGACATCATCAAAATTCTTTAGTATCACCTCTAACTTTGGTTCTTGTAAGTAGTTCAACTCATTTTCCTCCATTGGTGTGATTTTCACAACTAATGTGTAGCACTCCTACTACTCTTTAACCTCCTTAAAGAACTACTTTGATGAGAAGAGCCTTATGTGACCATATTTGGTGTCTTCCTCAACCTTCAACAACTTCAACTCAAACTTATTTCCACCATTAATGATGGTGAACGTGTTCTTTTTTCCATTATGGATGGTTAAAACATCATAATACCAAGGTTTTTCCAATAATGCATGACAAGCGTCCATGGGAATCACATCATGCCATACCTCATATCTATATGCCCCAATATGAAATGCCACTAAGAATTACTCTCTTATAGTCATTTTTTGACCTTTTTTATAGCCATGAAATATGGTATGAATTAGGATATAATATGAAATTTAGGCCCAACTTCTCTACCATCTTGATGGATACTATGTTATTTTTTATTCCCTTACCAATAATTGTATTGCAACACTTTCCACCTAAGTTGGTCTTGAACCTAGTGTTTTATCCTTTTATTGTTATTATCTTAGCTATCGAAATAGGCCTATATGATCACTTAATAATTTTCCCACCTATTTGTATTCATGGATGTAATGATGTCCCCTAGATGTAGTCATGCAAGTGATCACACTCTTATTTTCAAAATTTATTGCTCTTGAAGTTGACATTCCTAAAAATTGTTGCTCATCTTATTGTGTACCAATTTTTTTTGAATTGAGTATCTAGGGTCATGTATAATTTGAATACAATCTTGTCTTGGGAAATTTAATGCATCCAAAAACCCATCTTGAACACCTAAGAATAATTAAAATTTCATTTGAAGTAGGTATAATTCAATTTTTATTTTTCATTTGACAAATACTACACATATGCATTATGCACATCATGTGTATATCGCCTATTCTCAATCATTTGAAATCAACAAAGGTGTTTAACCATGAGCCAAGGAAATTTCACACTTCCATCATCTCGTTGATAATCTAGGTGAAAATACAATAAAAAGTAATTGATCCTAAGTATATGATGGAACATGAATGGAAATAAAAATTATATTGTAGCAATAGAAATATATAAACCACATGAACATTGATATACGTGGGTAAAACACTTTTAGTTACACAACCTCACCACCAAATACAATGAAAGTTTGAATTAATCTCAAATGAAGAGTACACAAACAAAATTTCCCCATTCAATCCAACAACATTATACTAGCATAACAACACACCCTACAAAAACTTACCACTATCCTACGGACTCAATATATAGTAAAATACAATAAAATATATTAGAAATGGTATTTTAAACCAAGTTTTGAAACTATTTGCTCAATTTAGCTAGCCAAAATTCCCATTCAAACACAAACATAGCTCATACACGTTCCCAATGCTTCACACACTCAAGAAATCTCTAGGAATAGAATTTAACTCCATCCAATCACATTTTATCATAAATTTTCATAGGTCATAATAATAGTCAAAGACATTATTGCACCTTGTCATAACCATCATAGATACTCTTACATGCTTTCATAACTATTATGAATGCTCCTACAACAGTACACATTGGTATATAACCATCATATATTCTCTTTCACTAAAGACAAGTGATTAACTCTGACCATTCCAATGCATATCCCAAGTTACTAAGAGAATATTAATTTAAGATTTATCCCTCTACCTCATGTAAGTTGTCCAAGTTATAGATTCCATGATTCTTAGAGATAAACGTAAAAATTACCAACTATTAAAATAATTAAATGAAGCACAATATTCTTAAGATTGCAATATAAATATTATCTAGTCTTATCAACTCTCAAAATAAACCCCCAAAAGTGTTCATCAATGTCACATTAGTCCAACATAGATATCAAATTCACATGTATACACATTTCAAGAGTCTACAATAACTCGTGATGGAATTGAAGTGGATAAGATAGAATCACATCACACCACATTAGACACACCTTATCACAATTTGATACATAGTAGAAGCTAGAAACATATCTATTACAAAAATATTAAAATTGAATCATCAAGCACATTGTCTATCTGATCTCTTTTATTATTGGCTATGGGTCTAAATTCCAAAGAGATTTTCAACTATAAGAATCTCAAAGCATTTTATATAAACCACTTATTATCGACAAACATAAAATTAAACATTTTCTCACCTTTAATAAACTTTTATGACTTTGGACTCGATATTTACTTAATTTTAATTAGTCATTAGTTATTATATGATTTATTTAGACCTTAGACCCAAGCATTTCTTATTAAATTAAACCAATATATATTTTTTAGCATAGCAATCTCCCTACATGTTCTTGTCTCTGCTAAGGGCAAAAAAAAGTGATTGTACTTCCCTAGCCAACCAACTCATCACAAAATGTAAGTTTTAATATGTCGAATACCTAAATTATGTGTTCCACACAATAAATCTAATTTGACTTGAAGTTGAGTTTATTGGTTTAGAAAAAATAAATGAATTTCCCCACATGGGTACCACGATTACAATGCATGAGAGTGTCTCCCATCAATTTTAAAGTGATATGATTTTTGCTTTGTTTTTTTTTTAATTATTATTGGGATGAAAATGATAAGTTTGAGAAAACAAGTTATATCAAAAAACAAAGAAAAAAAACATATTATGACTTAAAATATTATTATTATTATTGAGATGAAAATGATAAGTTTAACCCAAAAAAAATTAATATATCAAATGTTACATTTTGTGTATTGTTTTGTATCTATTAGTAGAATGAAGTTGTATTTAGTGGGATGGGTAGTTCTTTGGCATGTGCTTTTTGGTTTCAAACCAAACATTTCGAGGACTTGATATTGAAGGGATGTCTCCTTCTTATTCCCCTTTTGAAATGGGGGTGTCTTTTTTTTGTTTATTGGTCATCCTTGAAATTTGTGGGTGCTATACACATCAAACTAATATAAAAAATATTCTAAAGAAAATATTTTTGTAAGGGGTCCATCAAGACATCCAATTCAAAAAATATTTTAAAATCAATGCATATAATTGTTGTACATTCACAAAAAGAGAAGTAAAAGAGGAAAAGGGACAAGAAGAACGAGGAAAAAGAGTAGTACATTTACAAAAAAGAGAAGGAAAAATGGAAAAGAGAAGAGGAGAAAGAGAAAAGAGAGTAGTATCAAGATACCAATTCAATATTGAATCTATATTTTTAGTTCGTTGCTAAATGTATCTATCTACTAAGAATTGTTAGACTTTGTCATGATCATTAAATATACCCAAGATCTAATGCTTATTAGCTAATCACAAAAATAAGAATATGAAAAATGAAATTTTGTATTCAATATTATGGATACAAGTTATAAAGAGTAACATACAAATATATAGGCCTCTAAGATGCATGAATCAAGGAGATGACATGTTGAAGAGGTATGAATTAAATCGTGATCACTCCTAATCAAGAGGCGAGTTAAATCAATCTAATTGAGATAAAAATGACCTTGAATAAACAAAGGTGGTACCTAACCACCATCAATCAAGGATTAATGAGGTAGCAACTAGAACTTGTGTACCTCAAGACAAGGTATACACATGACATTATTAACTACTTAGATGAGAAAAAATAATTATTCCTAATATCCTAAGTAAACTAATGAAATAGGTTCAATTATATCACACTTAGGATAGAAAAATATCCACGTGAAATAAATGTTACACCAACACCCCTATAAGTGCAACTTACAAGAAATGAAAAATGGGTCCCAACAATTAGGCTTGATTAGGTACCCATGTACAATAATAGAAAGCCCCTCATTCCTGCCTCTCCCTCTCAAAAGAAGGAAAATGAAGAACCCCTCCCAAAGAGAGAATGAAGATAAATATTAGGTAGCTCAAGCCCCAAATGTGATGCTTGTTGGGCCAAAGATGGAAGGATGATAAAATAATCCAAAGAAATTTGTCAACCCAAAAGCAACATCTTAGCTGCATAGTCTTCAATTGCAAGATATTACCTAATCTATGGGTTCTTGAGAATTCTAAATTATATGACATAGTCCAATTTGACACAAAGTGTATTGAAGGATTAGGTACCCATCAGATCTAGAATGTACCTCCAAACTTCAATCCCTTACAAATCTAGCCTCAAATTTTTGAATTGAACACACCAAAAGGAAAAACTAACTTCCTCAAATGCTATGAACTCAATAGTGAGATCATATTTTCTCCAATAATTTCCTAAAGTAGCATGCAAAACAAGTCCATAAATAAAACCCCCCAAATTTGAGATTTCTATCAATTTTATTTAATTCTCTAGATCATTTGATGCAAGAGAAGACCATACTTAATTTTTAAGATCAACCATGATCTCAAATTCTAGAAATAGGCTAACTTTTGGACATCATGGCTCTAATACCTTGTTATAATTTGTAATGAATGTAACAAATATACCCAAGACATAATGTCTATAAGCTATTAATAAAACTAGAAAAAGAATAAAAATAATTATTATATTCAATATTATAGAGACAAGTTACAAAAAGTAACATAAAAATATATAAACTTATTGGATGCATGAATCAAGGAGATGAGATATCTAATAGGTATGAGTTAAATCTAAATTACTCTCAATTAAATGGTGATTTAACATTGTATAACTAAGACAAATGTAACCTTGACTAAACATAGATGACACCTAACTACCGTCAATCAAGAATTGATGAGGTAGTGGTGGTAGTTGTGTAACTCAAGTCAAGGGGGTACACATGTCATTATTAGAGCTACTTAGATGAAAAATAAAAATATTTATAATATATTAAGTAAAATTATTAAATAGGTGCAATATCACACTTAGCATAAAAACATATATCCAAGTTGAAATAAATATTACACCAACAGCATGATATGACATTTATTTTTTACTTTTTTCCATCTCTCAATATAAATCATGTTTCATCTTATGTGTATAATTATTGATCTAATAGCTAGATTATGGAATCAATCAATTTTTATTGTATATATTCTTTGGACCTTTAGCTTCTCTTGGTTTTTTATTTTATTTTTAAGTATTTTGATCAATATGTGTTCTAAAATTTTGAATAATATTTTTATATTTTATCTTAATATTGTCAACCTCAAAATATTTTTAAAAATACTATACCTAAGAAAATATTTTCCTCACCAAAATCTAAGAATGTCTATCTTTAATATCTTGATTCTTCTAATGTGAACCAAGGACCAAGGAAAATATTTTGTGATCTTAGAAATTCCACTTTCTTTTATATTGCAAAGAAACTTAGAGAACCCTTGGTATTAAAACTGGCTCTTTCAAAATGGGTGTCTTACAAATCTAAAACCATGTCCTCATGGTCATAAGTGCTTCAAGGTGAATCTTATAATTATTGTCCAAACATAACTTCTACCATGTTAAAACTCTTATGTTTTAAAGAGCTTACAATCCTTTTTAATAAGATCCCTTATTGCTCCAAGATGTTTGACCCATGATCACCTTAAAAGGAGCACTTGATTATCTAGTGACAAAATATTGTATCATCAAACTAGTGGATAACACATGGAATTGTCATGCAATACATAATGCATAAAAAATTTATACAAAAGGCCTAAAATTTAATATCAATTCATCTCATGAGTTTCCTTCCATTGATCTTAACCTACCTCCTACACCAAAGCTTGCAAATAAGGGACCCAAAGAATATAAGTTATTGAAAAACTACAAAGAACTCTAATAAAGATATTTTTATGAGATATCATACATACATTTAAAGTACATACAAATGTCATATGATAAGATTTGATTTTTATATTTAAGTTTATATAAGTAGCAAAAACCTTATTACCTAACAAATTTGACAGGGAACTTGATGGAGTTTCCCATTCATGGTTAAAACTTGTATTATTGCATGTGAATAATGTTGGATCCACTTTGTACATACTATAGTTTATCTTTTGTTTATGTTTCGTCTTGTAAATACCTTGTGTGATTTTGTGTAGTCATGACCCTTATTTGTCATAGTGAATTGTATGGTTTCAGTTTTCTTTGTGGCTTTTTGGTTTGCTACCCAGAGTTAACTAGATTCTCACTATGCCTACAAGAGACACATATCCCCAAATATAGCATATTGGGACTCAATCCTTTCAATTTTGTTTTTTTTTTTTAAATTGAGTCCAAGTTTATATGTGCACTTAGGAGTCTTTTCATCCATTGGTTATAATTGGTTTGAGAAATCTTTGTGTGTGTAGAAATTTGTTTATTTTTCCTATGTCATATCCTATGTGTCTTATATGTGTTTGGAGTTGCATGAATCACAAAAAAAATTGAGTGTTGGGTTTATTGGATCATTTTTTTAAGTTTCTATAAGTTGTCATAGTTTCAAAATTTTAGGTTTCCCCATCCCAATATATCATCCCATCCATCTCTACCTTCCCCTTTTTCCTTATTGAGTTATTAGAATCCATCCTCCAAAGATAGCTTTCCACCCAATCCTTATTGAGCTATTATACTTCATCTTCCATTAAGAGTATTTTAATACAATCATATATGTAGCATAGGTATCTTTGATATTTAGAGATAATTAAGTAGCATAACCCTACAATAAAAAAACAACATACAAAATCCACCCTAATCATCTATTATATAAACCAAGGAGTTATAGGTAACCACACATGGTTTCTTATAACCATGAGCCCAAAACCATGATCCATGTATTAGTTTAATTAATCCAAGTTGGTCCCATGCACCTCTCTCCGAGAGTAACTCCTCTCATAATGTAATGTAATTCACCAGTCAAAGATTACACCCACTAGACATGGGTGCTCCAATTTAGTCTATTTCAATCTCAAGTACACAATGATATTACACATGCTATAAATATTAATTAAAGATTCTCCACTTGGTCTCTTTGTATCAATACTCTTAACAAAACTTACACATCTCATAGATTTGTGTGCATAACAATGTCATATATTCTCTTACACATAATCCAATGACATTATATGCTCTCTTACACAACTAATCATACAATCTATTTGGTTGGGTGTGTCATACAATAAACCACTATATGACCTAATGTTAATGAGATTTATCCAAGTATAGAATCTCATTCCATGGGTGGCCAAAAATTTAAAAACATGCAATATTAAATTCTTTTACAAGGATTTATAAATTTTGCAACACCTCTAGAGTCCTAAAATTCTCCCACATGTTATAAACATTGCAAAAGTATAAAGGATTTGACATAGAAAAATAAATTCTATGGGTAAAAATGGTCATCCCCAATATACACTAATTTTACTTATCCATATTCATTGGCTCTATCAATGTATCTACAAAATTCACTAATATTTCCACATTTGTGAATAGAATCCTCATGTCATCCATCATATATCAAACATAATGATATTGCATATCAATGTGATTTTTTGTGCATGAAACATAACAATATTTAATAAATTCATTGAATATAATTGTCAAAATCAATCCTCATTGTGTCATGCCTTTGGTCAACATCTAAACATAATCTCTAAATCCACACTATTTTTTTAGTATAATGAGTAACTTTCATTTTCATGGCTTTAGTAGTCAAAATAACAAAACCCACCTCTTGCCCATCCAACTAACAACATCACAAAATAATTTAAATATATAACCACTATTTGGTCTCCTATGATTAGTTTCACCAACACAATATGCATACAAAAATTCAATATGTACTTGTTTCCCCCTATAACGAAGATTTTGGTACCACCTAGGGTTCTCTAACACTTATAGGGTTTTTCACCTAAAAAGAGAGAAAGATGATACCAAAATGCTAAATGTTACATTCAAAGATTAGGGGTTGTGATGTGATGTAAATGTGTGTGAAATGTGATGATATGAATGTAGTAAACTAAAAAAGAAATGATTTATTGATGCTAATCCTAAGAAATGCAAAGTGCTAGAAAACACAATGTTGCATGTAAAAGACCTAGAAATGAACTATGAAATGCAAGTAAACTATGATATAAATGAAAGAGGAGAATGAGGTACACTTGGATACTAAAGAGGGATAAGGTGAAGGTTTGGAATACTGACAAAATTGTTGTAGAAGTCAATTGGGACACGTGTGCCAACCTGGGTGACTTAGTCCAGTTCTTGAGAAAATATGTCGGAATAGGTTCAGACAAAAGGGTACTCAAATCTATAGAAAACCCTTTTTAGGCCTGACAATAGGACTAAGTCACCACTAATGGTGACTTAGTCCACTTTCAGGTTTTAGGAAATCTAAAGGTGCACTCTGTAGTCCTTGATCTGCACTTATATTCCTAACAAGTTTTTGGATCCGAAACTGCAAAATCAGACATGTAGGTGTATTCCAAGTTTCTTTTAGGGCTTTGACTTCTTTGAGGAACCTTGAATTTTTTTTGAAGACTTTTCCACCTTTGCTCTTTTCCATATCTGTACACAAGACCTGCAAATCACACTAAGAGGAAAAACTTGTTGATTGTTAGGGCATGGTGGTTTGCCTTGGTCAAACCCCTTTTAGATAATTAAATCAAATGAAGAAATAAGATAATGAAGCATGGAATATGAGAAAATGGAACCAGTACCTTGCCATGGAGATAGATCTTGAGTTGTTGCAACAATGGTTGAAGATTCTTCCCTTGAATGCTTTGGAGATATGTCTTGATGACTTAGAATATCAAACCATAACTTGCGTGAGAAGAATGATGAATAGAAGAAGGCGATAGGAGAATGATAGATTTATTAGGGTAAAAATGAGGGGAAAACCCTTTATTTATACATGTTGTGCCCTAATTTCTCAAAAATAACACATCACAGGCCAACCTTAGGGTTTAGGAGACAATATACTGCCAAAATTTTGAGTTGATTTTTATTTTTATGCCAAATGGTACTAAATTGCCCAAGGTGGTGACTTAGTCCACCTGTGAAAATTTAAATGGTTGTCGAGAATTAAAATGTGATTAATATTGTTTAACATGATTTTCTTTTTAAAAACACTTAAGTAGGACCTATAAGTGTATTAAGGGTCCATTTTAACATAAGAAATGGTCAAATTGTTGATGACAAGCTTAGGAAAGTGTGAGAGTTTGTTACAAATATTTACAACACTTTGGAATAAGGCTTGGTAAGGGGTAAAAAGAGGTTGTTTAGTTGAATTATGATGAAATGGTCTTAGAAAAGTGGGAAAATGTGTTACAACACTTCACAACACTTTTGCAAGACACCATAGAATTCTTATTGATCTACAAGGGTTCAACACCTAATGTGAATGTGTTGACCACATTACGATATTAAATCCAAGCAAAACTAGGCCAAAAACCACCAGAAAGGCCTAAATGAGTGAAAAGTGTCATGGCTACACTTTTTTGTGACACGCCCCCCAATAAAGGCATTCCTTAGTAACAAATATAATACTATAAAATGACACAAAGATATATGTAGATCCTATTCATTCAATTTCAGTGCTCTTTTCTTGTATTATACATATACGTAATTAGAACTCCCACTACTTTAGAAATATGTGTTCTTGTACAAACCATCACATACATAAGACTTCCAATAACTCTAGCATGTGAAACATGAATGAGATCTTGATGATAAATTTGAGTGTTTAGCATAAAATTTTAAGGATTGAAGCTTAGGGTTTCCATGGAAATGGAATTGGGGGAAGCACAATTCTTAAAATCCAGAACTTAAAATTTTCTATGACATTGGATCAAGGTTGTAAGGCTTAGATGGATGGTGTGCCAACATGGAAAGTTCTGATAGTCTATACATTTACTTAGAATAATTTTATAAGGCAAAGGATTGGGTGGAAAGCTATCCTATGAAGATTAAATCTAATAACTCAATAAGGAAAAAGGGGAACGTACAAATGGATGAGATGGTATATTGGGATGGATAAACCTAAAAGTTTGAAACTATGAAAACTTATAGAAACTTAATAAAATGACCCAATAAACCCAACACTCGATCTTTTTTGGGATTCATGTGACTCCAAACACATATTAGGTAGATTGGAGATGGCATAGGAAAAATAAACAAATCTATACACACACAAAGATTTCTCAAATCGATTATAACCAATGGATGAAAATACTCCTAAGTGCACATAAAAATTGGGACTCAATTTAAAAAAACAAAATTGAAAGGATTAAGTCTTAATAGGTTGTAGTTGGGGATATGTGTCTCTTGTAAATATAGTGAGAATCTAGTTAACTTTGGGTAAAAATCCAAAAAAACACAAAGAAAATAGAGACCATACGATTCAATATGACAAATAATGGTCATGATTGCACAAAAGCACACAACAAGGTATTTACAAGATAAAACACAAACATAAGACAAAATATAGTATGTACAAAGTGGATCCAACATTATTCAAATGAAATAATGCTTCAAATTTTAACCATGGATGGGAAACTCCATTGAGTTCCCTGTATTGTTATATGATACACATTTCTTCCACACTATTTGGAAACATAATATGGAACAAGTCATACAGGATCAAAATCATGATGTTTTTATTTTTCCTCAAATATTATATTCCACATAGGAATAAAATATTCAACTTGGAAACTTCTTTTAAGTTCCCTCTTTTCAAATAAATATTTAGTCACTTTCTTATTTGATAAGTTTCTTTAAATGCAACTCTTTTTCTCTCATATAATTGGACTAGTACCATTTCCCTATGAGAAATTATGTCATTATATGTATCATCAATATCCTATAGTTTTTAATACACAGGTATTCCTAAAATGATTAACATCTTGGCATCCATTCCATAAACAAGATCAAATGAAATTTTTTAATAGAAACCTTATAAGTCCCCTCTATTAGCCAATAGTTTGTTCTTCAATTTATTTGTCATATTTTCTTGTTTAGGGCCAATATTCTTCTTATTATTTTCATGATATTTTTATTATTGGATTTGGCTTGTCCATTACCTTGGGGATGATAGTGAGATGAGAAAATTAAATAATTTCATACTTAGCACATAGGTTTGAGACATCATGTGATTTTAAGCACATGGTATTATTAGTAGTGGCTCTTGTAGGCACACAACATCTCATTATGATGTAATTCAAGAGAAAATCAATTACTGCTTTGGATGTAGCATTTTAGGTTGGGATTGCCTCAACCCATTTGGTGAAGTACTCAGTTGCCACAAGAATTTATTTGTATCCATTACTAGATTTTTCCTATATCTTCCCTATGAAATCAATTCCCCAATCTTGGAATGGAGCATCTAGAGTAACATGTAAAATAGGAAGAACATTTAAAAATAATAATTTACTAGAAAACCTTTAATAGGCATCACATATCCTCACTCTTTTAGCTACATCTCTAAATAGGGTATGCCCCCCAAAATTCTACCCAAAGTATCTTATGTGTAGTAGTTTTTGCCTTGAAATTTTCTCCACATATGCTTTGATTTCATTCATAAATTACTTTTCTAGTTTGTTCTTGGTTTAAGCTCTTGAGTAGCAGTCAATTTATATCTCCCCACATCAAGCTATCATGGATCAACATATAATTTTGGGAATGGAATTTTAAGGTTATTCACTAAAATTCATTCATTCCAATAGGACACTTCATATTCAGCGAATAAAAGATAATGCCCTTATACTAAGGATCATTCTCTAATGGACAACAAACTAGTGTATGGTTAGCACCATTTTCATTTACCTTTGTTACTTCTAGGTTGGTATTTTCCATCAATTTGGCCATAACTTGTCCTCTTACCAACTTGATTGTTTGTACCTCAATGTCATATTCTTGGATCTAATTGATCCACCTACATATTTTTCTCAATAATTATTTTTTTAGTATATATCATTGACAACTATGTGTGCAATGTACATAACTATCTTTGTGCCAATCAAGTGTGGTATTTTGATAGCCTTGATTAGGGCAAAATGATGTTTATCCATCATCAAGTACTTAATATCTACCCCTTTCAAGGATTTACTAAAGAATGTAATGGGTTGCTCATATCCATCTTTGTTCTTTTAGAGTAACATGACAACAACTATGTGGAATAAGACAAATGAGAATAACTAGAAGGTTTTTTGAATAATTCAGGCTTATCAAAACAAGTACTTCTTTGATGATTTTTTTAATTCTCATACATGCTTTAGTTGGTTCATCAATCTAAGTGACTATTTTTCCCTTTTTCATCATGTTAGAAACTACCTTAAACTTTATAAATCTCCCAGTACTTTTATGCACTTGATTCCATGTTTATGTACAACATTCAAGCCAAGCATTAGTGATTCATATTTTACAAAATTATTTATACACCTAAACATTAAATTGAATGCATATCTAAATGATTCAACAATAGGTGAAACAAGGACAACTCCATCGCCTAAAACTTCTTTGAAACATCACCATAAAAGGATGTGGTACACAAGTTATTAGTATTTTAAATAGTACTGGAAGGAGGGAGGGGTTCAATAGACTCATTACTCCCTTCAACATAGTATCCAACATAGTGCTCGGGTTATGTATCTATGTAACATACTTTATTATATTTTTGTAGTGATCTTCAACAATATTTTGCACCTTTGTCTCTCTGTACATATTTATAAATTCAACATGCTCTATTTGGATGGATAGATAACAACAATTATGTCCAAAAAAATTATTTATTTGGGTATGTAGCCAACTAAACTTCCATATTGTTGAAAAATCCTACAACATTGACCTATGAGAATCCATGGAAAAGAACTTGCAATACAACTTGGACACCTTCAACCTTAAATGATTCATAATTTTGAGGTGCATGAAATTATCTAAAGCACCAAATTCCATCGTAAAATTATGAACAAGGCACCCATTGATTAATAATGTGTTGTGAAAGGGGTCACAGTTTGGTTGAGTGTTGGATAAGGAGTTTCCTAAATATAAATCAATGGTTTCCTCATCTTTAAGGACAATATTCTTTATTAGTAATAGTAAAATTATTATTTTTAATAGTTTTATTAGTCTCTCTTGCAGTATTAAAATAAGGAAAAACCATATCCCTATGTGTAAGGATTCTAAGAAGTTCTCCTATTGGCACACATATTCTAACTTGGCTCAAGACCTATGCCATATCTATAGGGTTATAGATTGGAAAAGGGGTATCTAATGGAATTATAATATTAAAAATATTAAGTAAATAATGCATTGGAAAATGATAGGGACAAAAAATTGCCTTTTACATCTCTTTTTTTTTCATTGTCTCATATTTCATCTCCTAATGGTTGAGATAGATTGTATTGCACTCTTACAACATGATTCTTCTCTCTTTTAGAATCTTGTACTCCTGAAGATGTCACTCCTTGATTTTCCTTTAGGAATGATTTCCTCTTATTTATTTGTTGTTGTATTTGATCTTTCCTCTTTTCCATTGTCTCATATTTAATATTATACTTCTTGGTTTTATTCTTTGCAACATTCTTACCCTTTTTTGTACTTGATTCATTTTATTTTAGAAATACAACATTGGCCTTACCTCTTGGAAGGACATGCATATTTATTTATTGATATCCACTTCGAGCATGTTCAATTTCAACCTCATCGAGGATTCTTTATCTTTTTCAAATGGTGCTCTTCTCTAATATTTTTGCTTCATTATTTCCCTTAAGTTCTAAAATTCATGAAGTGAAAATTCATATTGCCTTGGATTTGTATCTTGATCATATTGGAAAATTTCCTCAGTGTTCTTATGATCATATTAATCTTCCTCACAACTAAATTGATATTTAAATACATCTAATTGATCAATCTCTTCATTATAATTTAATCTATGTTTTCATCCTCATAAGCAATCTCTTCATATTTATTATCAATTAGGGTAGCTACATATTTTTTAGGATCATGCAAAATGTAACACATTTCACACTATAGGGATCAAGGGTTACCTTACCTTCTTGCTTGAAATCCGTTTAAATAGGTACATTATACATATCATGTTGCTATGGTCTTTTAGACCAATCATAATTATATGGTCTTTTCTGAAAAAATATCCCTCATATAAATAAGTTTTAACATTGGGAGGTGGTAGCACTTTTTCATTTCTTACAACTTTGTATGGTAAATATTTTACAACACCCATTAAGCTATCTAGTTTCTCATTAGCAATCAAAGGTTTAGTTGGGG
Source organism: Sequoiadendron giganteum (assembly GCA_007115665.2). Classification (NCBI taxonomy): domain Eukaryota; kingdom Viridiplantae; phylum Streptophyta; class Pinopsida; order Cupressales; family Cupressaceae; genus Sequoiadendron; species Sequoiadendron giganteum. The sequence continues at coordinate 96,029,031 of CM021100.1, forward strand.
TCTTTATATTAGGCTACTGTGGTGTAGAAAATTGTACCCCTTTTTAGTAAAACGTACAATTTCACACTTATTTGGACCTATTTTAGTGACCTTTCATTTATGTATTTTTAGATCTCATTTTTGGGCCCCTAATACCCTTTATTATGCATACCAAGGTCTATTTTATTTATTTCCTGACAACATAACCTACATTGAATAAATGTTATTGATTAAATGAATGCCCTGACATTTATGGAGTCTTGAAGTTTTAGGTCAAGACCCATTCGCCCATGGGTGAATGGGTCCTCATTAAGTGCCTTAAACTCAAATTTGAACATGTTTTTCACAGCATTTCAAAGTCTCAAATTAAAATTTCAAGTGTTAGCTTTTAGGACCTGATAATTGGAAAATTAGAAAGGAATCCTATAAAACTAAGTTTAACAACCATTTTTCACTAGCAAGGAAGAGAAATTCACATGAGATCAAGTATTCATATTTAAGAGCAAGGATAAGTTAATCAAGATTCGAAAGTGATGTCTTGGAGTAGCATTTTAGTTTTTTGTGCAAGTCTTCAAGCTCATTTTGATATCAAGATCAAGCATTGCCAAAGATTGATAATTGATGCCTATGGAGGATCATGATGGATTCTAGGTTTTGGGAGATGCACTAAAACATTCAACCAAGCCTAATGACTTTTTTCCTAAGTGGTTCCATCTTCTATCATCATTATACTTTCTACCTAAAGGAAGGTATATTCAGTTTTGTGACTTATTAGGGTGATTTGAGATCTCCCAAAGTAAGTCTTCATCATTGCTCATATTCATTTTATGGATCTTGTTCTAACACACTTGAATAGGGTTCCTTTGTATTTTAAGCTTCCTTAATATTAGACACACTCGAGGTTAGGGATTGCACACACATTTTATGTTTTAGATCTATATTTTTCATCAAGGTTTAATTACCAAACTTGGGGTTTGACCGAGGAAAACCCCTATCCACCAACAAACAACAATCTTGTTTTGTAGTTTTTTCACAGATCTGGATCCAAGAGTGAAGGTTCATAGTTATAGGGAAGAAGTGCAGGTAAAATCTCTTATCCAAAATTTTCTAAAAAATGCTACGAGGACCCATTTGCCTTGGGTGAATGAGCCCCTATTAGGGTTGCAAAAACAATGTTTTATGATAGGTGCACAACATTTATCCCTCCCAAATTTTTTAGAAACTTTGTTGGTTCCTTTAGTTTTAATGTTAATCTAATAAATCCAAGTGATAGATTGCATTTTGGATTTGATTTTATATTTTTAATCTTTATCCCCAAAGTGTTGTTTGACCCGAGCCCTCATCTTGAGACAAAAAGGAAATCTGAAGATTCCTCCATAGGATTGATTCTCCTAAGGGTAATTAGTAAATTCTTCGTGGGGATCTCATTTCCTAATGAAATTAGAGAAGTAGGACCCCTTTTCCTCTTTGGATCCACTTTTCCATTTTGGGAAACCCTAGGAGCACCCTATTTTTCTATGTTTCAGCTACAATATCTTGTCATCTACTCTTTTAACATGTTTCCTAGATCCCCTCATATTTTTCTCAATGTTAATGAAAATAAAATATGCTTCCCTAAGAGTTTTTGGATTCTTATTTCTAAGGAAACATCTAATTTTAACATCAAATACACCACAAGACAAGATAAGACACGTAGATTCATTAGGCATTAATTGTGGTGGTATCTTTCTCATCGATGTAAATAATATACTATTAAATTCAACCACTATTTCATGTATTCCCTTTTTGATAGTTGTAAGCTTATGAATAAAAAACTCAAGATTTATCATATCACCATTTTGTAATTTAAAAACCCCCATGAACTCCTCCCATGCCAACACTACTATCTTGGAGGCTTTTATACCATTCCTTTACACTATCCTTTAGTGATTGCAAAAAAAATTCATCATTACATCTTCATCTTCGATTTCATATTCATCAATGACATTAATGAACTGCTTAAGATTCTTCTCACATGTGGCTACATTATTTCATTGGAAGCTTGGTATCTTTCCTCTAATTTTATTTGGGATGGAATTTGGGTAGCTAAGTAAAATAAATAAATCTAATTTCCTATACTTGTTAGTTGCAAGAGGTGGTCTAATTGGAGGAAATATTCAATCTATCCTTATAGAGTTAACTCTTCTAATTTTCCTCACATTTGTATGATTATTATCATGTTGTCCTGCCTACTAGTTAGGAATATTTTGATGTTGAATATTATAGGTTTTGTGGGTTTACTTGCTAATTTTGTTGCTAAATTATTTAAATATGTTGGTTTTTGTTTAGCAGTTGGGAATTTTGTGTAAGATGAACTTGTTCCAGAGCTATTTGGGCTCCAATTTCTTTCTATCTTTCTCTTAGATGGTCTATCAAATCAATTATTTCATCTAGCTTCATTTCCCTTATCTCATTCTTAGACTACATGATTGCATCAACATCAAGGAAAGGGACTTTTTGCTCCATTACATTCCTCTCTGATGCACTAGAAGGAGTACATAAGTGAGAATTTTTATCTTCTACAATATCATTTCTACCACCATGATCACACAAATATGCATTAGGAATGCCAACTCTATGTCTTCTGCCTATAAATGCATCATTTATTCTTATTTCATATTCAATCTTATGCATCCTTCTAGTTGTTCTTACCATATTTTATAATTATATTGGTAATGATCTCTTAAATTAGTAAAAATACCCCCAATACCAGATGTACCAAGTAATTATGTATCTTGAATTCTTGAGCTTGAGACTTAATAGTGTCCTTAATTTTCTAGGTGGTATTTTTTCTTCTTGGATGGTTTGAAGTTTCTTCACGTCTATTTTGACATTCAATCTACCTTCCTTTCTCCATTTTTAAATTATTTTAGGTATAGTTGTTTCTTCTATGTTGAACTTACAATATATTCCACACTCTTCTTCTAGAAGAGACTCCAACTTTTCTTCTAGCAATGACAAGAAATGGCTCTAAGTTTGTAAAGTTTGTAATATAGCTCTAGAATCAAGATCTTATCTTCTCCTCCTTGGAAATGATAATATTAGGTCCCAAAAATATAGGTACTAAATTTTAGAACTCTTTTCTACCTTTAAGGCTAGGGATTTGTCTCTAAGAAAGTAAAATAGGGGTTCATCAATAGATTTACGGTGGTTAAATACTAACTAGTAAGAGTGGGTAATCTCTCCTACACTTTGAGCTCAACTTAAACTTAGGAGGGTGTTCATAAAGGAATTCTTAATGGGTTTTTAAAATATTTAAAATGTATAATAAATTGAATAATTGATAAATATACTTAGGTAAATAGTTCACCCCTATATTTTTCACTAGGGCAAGGTTAATTTGCTGCTAAAGACCTCTTATATAATTGATAAAATACTTTGCACATGTATCTATAGGTAGAAAAATGTACAATAACTTAAAAAATCAATCATTTCATAGACATTGGTAATGTATAAACACATTGCACATGAATATAAATATATACCAATTTGCAGTCACTTAGTATTATTCACTGGTTGTATAATTAAACCATGAAAAACATATGCAATTCCTACTCCTACTTGCTATTACTGTTGGTGAAACATTTTTGGTTTTTAAATGTGTGTAGAGGGTCAGGCTCTTCAATATTGGTGCTTTCTTGGGCCATAAATTTGCAATTCAATCATTACAAATAGAAAAAACTAAATAAAAGTAGAGCTATGATACACATATCAATCACATGTAATTAATGATCCTTCTTTAAAATCACTAGCATTAATCTATAATAGTAAAGAGATTATTAAAAATGTCAATCTATAATAAATTATAGCGTAGCAACACTAATCAATTCCCTATTACAGTCACACAAGTAACTGTGGTAAAAGAAAATTTTACAAGCAAGAGGGTCTATTACAACTCTATACCTAAAAACTCCCTGAAATGGTAACTGCCCAAGGAGACATGTGGTTATATATATATTTTGCATTAGTTACCTCTATACAACTTAATGAATAACTCTAATGGTGAACAGACTAAGAAATTTTGAAATCCTAGAATACTTTTTGTTTGGTTTTATGGAAACCTACAAATAATCAATTCTTAAAATTAAGAAAGATCATGTATTTTTAGATTTGAAGCTTGGGAACTTGAGCAATGGGAGAGAAAATGTGGCCCCATGGTATTGTAGAGATCGCTCATGCTCTAGCCATCATTTTATTTTTGGTTTTGTAGGGTCTATTGTAGAGATATCTCTTAGTTTTTTTTCTATCTCCTTTGGTCATGGGTTTTTTTGGTTTAGTTTTATATTAATCCTTTTATTCGTCCTTAATGGCTCAAACTAGATCTACATTAAGGGTAACATATTTTAGAATCCTCACCCATTATATTTGTGAACCCCTTGGTGAACCCCTATGAGGGCTAGGACTTAGTGTGCACTACCACACAACATCACAATTGCTATTGTATTTACTTGCAATCAATTTTCTTTAAGAATTCTCATTACAACATCCCCCTGAGTTTTGTCCTCTCCTTCCAACCAACAAATATGATTTCAACATGGAACCAAATGTTGACAATAAATTTTAGACTAGATGTCTATGTTATTTCTATGTTAGTGCTATAATTTATCCTAGTATCATGGATAAGGAAGAGAATCAAAGAATGCGTGATGTATTATAGAATAGTGCATTGGATTACATAATGTTATAAAGATAAATAAGTATATACTATACACCATTCATACATGTAACCTCCATTTACTTCTCATATATTCATCATATCATTCATTATCATACTTTCTTTATTGAATCCTTTAGTGCATGTTTGGACTCTCATAAAATGATCTCTTACTCTCTTATGACTCACATATTTATTAAAATTCTCTTGTAAATATCTTACTTCTCCATCTATGCATGTTATCTAACACTTATCTAGATGTGGTACATATATCTTCTTCATTATTTAAAGGGATATGTCCCTATCTATATTCCTTCATAGTTATGCCTCTCTAGAATTATTGCAAGTCATACATGTGTGAACTGCACTATTTTTCCATTAGTTTGTGATAACTTTGACTTGTTATATTCTACTCAAGTATATGTTCTTTTGTTGCCAACCTTTGGCGCCCTTGTGGGTTTTCACCATTGGCCTCTATTAGGTCTCCCTTTCAACTTTTCAATTTAATGGGAATGGCTCAACTTTGTCCTACCAACATGGTGTAGTGGATGTGATGTTAGGAGGAAGTGTGTAGTTGGTGGCAATAGAGAGGGTGAAGTGGCAAAGTGTAATTCAAAGAGGAAATTATTATTGTGATAGGAATTTGTATACTTCATTAGTAGCATTAGTTTTTGGTGATAGTTTCTTGGACAAGAGTGGTATAAGGACCATAGGAATTCATAGATTTTTTACCAATGTTCAAGGGGTTTCTCTAGAGTTAACTCATGATGCATGTTTTGTGTACATGATGCAAGTTGTTTCATATTTGAGATGTTTCCTATTTTAGTCCTTTAGTGTATATGTCATATGTGACCATTATAGGTGGACAAGTGCATGCAAAATTAGTTGAGAGCATCTCACATTTAATTCCATATGTGATATAATAGAGTGCACATAATTACCTAGAGTTTACAGATCAAGTAGGTCATGTGTAGGGAGACTAAGTTTTGTTGCTAGTGAAAGGAAGTGGTTGCTAGGGAAAAATGACCACCATTGCAGCTACCAAAAAACTTGCATGAAACATGATAATCATTGCCCCATCTTTTTCTATTTGGCAAGAAGCAAATGGTTGTGCACAAGAATGAACAATTGTCATCAATGATAAACCACCATTGTCCAAGAAAATATCACTAATATTGCCAAAGAAAGATGCAAATTGTGGCAATACTCGCCTCTATGACTTTCTCTTTGCCACTTCACCCTCATTATTTCTTTCAACCATACACATTAACTTGACCGCATGCCCTTTTTCATTCAACCACACCTACAACACTCCTACATGCTTGAATAAATTTAGTGTCACACTTGCAACATTGCTACAAACAATACCTCAAGCTACTACGTGTGTTCTTGTCGGTAATCAAGGGTAAAGACAACTTTAGAGTGAAGCCTACCACTCCTAATGTTGGTGCAAGTGACTTGATAGAAGTTTGGATGCTTGTAGCATTTGTTGTAGGTGAACTCGTAGCCCCTTAAAGCCTAAGAAAACTAATACATGTGACTTGCAGTCTTGTTGTAGATGTCACTTAACTTGGTGTAGGTGTTTTCTACCTTACTACAAGTGTCCCAAAACTTTTTGCAAATGTTTTATAACTTGATCTTTCTTATTCACCAAAACTTGATCTACTCATACATCACCTATGTTGAATTTAAACTCATAAATATATTAAATATATCTTAAATATAGCTAAACAACAAAAAATACCAAAATACAATTCTCAACCTTGCATACTCTTAACAATTGACCTCTCTTAACCTTACCTAAGGAGATGCTAAACTCAAATCATGTCAAAAGAAGGTTAGAGAGGGAGGGCCTACTCACATCTTTCTATATATATTATTTTGTGCACGTTTAATTTGATGAAACCATCTATTTCAAAGCTTTGGTTCCCTCGCTCTATCACGTTGTTTCTACTCTCAATATGGTCCATTCTAAGCTATTATTATAATTATTGTAACGTAACTTTTTATCAGTGGACACGTGGAAAGATGAACCTTCCATCACTCTCGGAATTTATTGTCCATACATTGAAGAGCAATCTGACTAGATCTAGATATGGATATTGACAACTAACAGAAAGAATTATTGGGGCAACGTGTCACATTATTAGATTTGCCGGCCATAAAGATTTTTGCTTACGTGGACGGAGTTATTCGCTAACTTCAAGCTGATTCCGGTCAAACCATAGTTAAAAGTAGTACTCACAGTTTATATGGTTATTAAAAATGAGTAAAATAGTTAAAGTAGTAAGTACCTAGGTACAGTTTATATGGTTTGGTGAAGACTAAGGAAGGGCATGTTAGAAGACAACACATTCACGATATATCACGTGATAATGTTTGTTTTGGTCTTAAAGACAAAATAATAATGTTTTTTTGGTCTTAAAAAACAAAATAATAATGTTTCGTGTTTTGTGGTGCACGTGTTGGTCAAACGAAGTTGGTTTCTAGATGTGTGGGTAATATTGACTTAAAAGTATAGTGATTAATATAGTAATTAGTTAAAAAATTAAAATATTAGTAAATGTTGTTTGGTTTAGGTATTTGTTTGTTTAAAATTTGTAACGTATAGTTTTAATAGAAATTATTTTAGCAATTGATTTAATTAAGCTTTTTTTTAATAAGTTTTAATTTTTATATTGAAAAAATAAATGTTGATATTGTAAGGAAAAAGTGTTTGGTAAAGATGAAGTGTCATTTGTTTTATATTATTGTGTAATTATGGAGTTAGAATATGGAAATTGGAAAATAATAAATTTTATAAGTTGTTTTTTTTTTTTTTTAATAATATTTTTTAGAAATTTACATTTGAAGATTTTAAGAATCAATATTATTAATGTTGTAAGGAAATAATTACTTTTGATTAGTTAATGTAATGTCAAAAATTGTCACCTTTGATAATTTCACATTATGTTTTGCTCCCTCTAAATTATGGAGTCTAATTGATCCCATAATTTCCTAAATTATGCATTCCAAGGCCTATTTTGATCATTTTCCGACAAATTGCAAGCATAGAACAAATGCATTTTTTTTAATGTTTTGCCCTTGTGTCCAATGTTTTTGTGCTTTTAAAAATGCAAGGAAATTGATAAGCCAAGCAAAACACAAAAATAAAACAAAACACTCAGATTCAGCTATAGGAAGCTCAACCCAACATAGAATCGGATGTCAAGTCTCTTGTTGTGAAGATTTGCCAAAGATTTTCATTTTGGATGTGTGCTTACGAAATTTCGATAACATAACAACGCTCCAAGCAAAAATGTGTGTGATAGAGATAAAATGGTTAAAAGAATTAAAAATTGCTTAAAGGCATGAGTTGCTTCTCAAAAAGGAGAAAACAATAAATGATGAGGGGACAAAAGGACATATCATAAATGGAGAAGGGATTAGGTTACTTAATCATGAGATTAAGTTTGCAAGTGAGGGGGGTTAGGTGGAAGATTAAGCTAATGAAGTGGAATAAAAGTCCACTTGCAAAAGTTGGAGGATGTGACACCTCCTAATAAAGAATAGGAATGTGCACATCCCTAATGATTAAATTAGCAAGTAGATTGGGATTAGGTTAGGATTATGAAGGATGTGACATATGGGGAATTAAATAAATAGATTACTTATTTAATTTTTTAAAGAAAAAGGATAAAAATTAAATCAAATAAATAAAGGTATTTATTTAATTTAATGAATTAATGGAATGAGAGCAAATAATTAAAAGGTAGTTATTTACCTTAGGCTATGATTTAAGGATAATAGAAGAAATGAGTTAAGTTGAAGGTGGATATATTGAATATTACTTAAATAATAGGGATATTGCAGTGTTTTTGGATTGTGTTTGTATTTTATGCAAAAAATACAAACACAATCTAATTCATAAACATTGCAATAATCTTTATGGATCTTGTGGAAATCTATTATCACTAAATAATCCTAGGGTATTATTTAATTAATATAGAGGATGTGAAATTGGTTGAATTAGGGGTAAATTGAACAAACAAAAATAGTCAATTTTTTGTGTTTACATTTTGCCTCTGTTTGAGATGGTGTTATGAAGTAGCATCATTTCAAAAAGGATTAAAACATAGCACTAGAAATAAGATGGTTAGATTAGGGAAGATGCCCCAGTCATTCAAAGGAGTGATTAGGAAGAAAGATGATGGGAGTGAAGATGAGGATTAAGATTGAGGATGCCCCCTCAAGAGGACATGTAGGTTCAAGAGTGCATGGGTGTGATTTTGAAATGGATGACATAATGCAAGGAGAAAGGATGAAGACAATGCGAGATGATGAAAAAATATTATGATAGGGAGAGGAAGAGATATTGGAAGGGGGAGATGATAAGTGAGCAAGCACAAAAAGATTCAAAGATCAACATGATGTTGCCTTGGTCAAGCTACAAGCCAAGATTGACTAATGATGGATGGAGTGTTGTTGATGGAACAATATATCTTGAAACAACACAAGGATTGAGGATACATCTTGATGATGATAATAGGAGTGTTGTTTATGTAAGAATGATATATCCCAAAACAACACAAGGATTGGGAAGAATACATCCTGGTGATGATGATGAGAGTGTTGTTGATGTGTGAACAATATATCTCAAAACAACACAAGGATTGGAAAGGATACATCTTGATGATTATGATGGGAGTGTTGTTGATATGGGAATGATATATCCCAAAACAACACAAGAATTGGGAAGGATACATCTTGATATATCCAAAAATGTGTGTAGTGTTTTTGTGCTTCTAAAAATGAAAGGAAATTGATAAACCAAGCAAATCATTCAAATTAGGCAATATGAAGCTCAAACTAGCATAAAATTAGATGTCGAACATCCTATTGTGTATATTTTCAAAAAATGTGTGATTTGGATGTGTTCTCATGAAATTTTGGTAGCATAACAGTGTTCCAAGGAGAAATGGGTCAGGGAGACATAAAATTGTTAAGTGTGAGATATATAGATTTGGGGATTTTCGGATGGATGGCTAGGATTGAGAGTTGAGGATCAAGGGTTGAGATTATTTGAGACATCTCAACCCACATGGTGGTGATAAGTGTCACTATGAGAGAAGGTGAGAGGACAAGGGTTGACCAAAGGAATTGAAAATTCATTTTTAATGTTCATGGGGGGAATAAAAGGAATTAAAAATTCTTTCAAGGCATGGGTTGCTTCTCCAAAAGGAGAAAACAATAAATGATGAGGGGACAAAAGGACATGTCATCAATGGAAAAGGGATAAGTTTACTTAATCATGAGATTAAGCTGTGCAAGTGAGAGGGTTAGGTGGAAGATTAGGCTAATGAGGTGGATTAGATGCCCACTTGCAAAAAATGGAGGATGTGACACTTCCTAATCAATGATTAGGAATGTGCACATCCCTAATGATGGACTTAGCAAGTGGATTGGGATTAGGTTAGGATTATGGAGGATGGGACATGTGAGGAATTAAATAAATAGATTATTTATTTAAGTTTTTAAGGAAAAGGATAAAGCGTTAAATTAAATAAATAAGAGTATTTATTTAATTTAATGGATGAATGGGATGAAGGAAAATAATTAAAAGGTAATTATTTACCTTAGGCTATGATTTAAAGATAATAGAAGAAATAGGTTAAGTCAAAGGTTGATATATTAAATATTTATTAAATAATAGGGTATTATTTAATTAATATAGAGGATGTGAAATTGGTCGAAATAGGGGTAAGTTGACCAAATGAAACTGGTCAATTTTTAGTGTCTACATTTTTCCCTTCTTTGAGATGGTGTTATGAAGTAACATCATTTCAAAGAAGAATAAAGCATAGCACCGGGAAGAAAATGGTTAGATTAGGGAAGATTCTTAGTCATTCAAAGGAGTGAATAGGAAGAAAGATGATGAGTGTGAAGATGAGGATTAGGATTGAGGATGCCCCCTTGAGAGGACATGTAGGTTCAAGAGAACACAAGTGTGCTCTTGAAATGGATGAGATGATAGAAAGAGAAGGGAGGAAGAAGATGCAATATGATGAAAAGATAGTATGATGGGGAGAGGAAGAGATAATAGAAGGGGGAGATGACAAACAAGAAAGCACAAAATGATTCAAGGATCAACATGATGTTGCCCCGATCAAGCTACAAGCTAAGATTGATTGATGATGGATGGAGTGTTGTTGATGTGGGAACAATATATCCAAAAACAACATAAGGATTGGGAAGGATACATCTCGATGATGATGATAGGAGTGTTGTTAATGTGGGAATAATATATCTCAAAACAACACAAGGATTGTGAAGGATACATCTTGATGGTATTGATGGGAGTGTTGTTGATGTGAGAATGATATACCTCAAAACAACACAAGGATTAGGAAGGATAAATCTTGATGATGATGATAGGAGTGTTGTTGGCATGGGAATGATATATCTCAAAACAACATAAGGATTGGGAAGGATACATCCTAATGATGATGATGGGAGCGTTGATGTGGGAGCAATATATCCTGAAACAATACAAGGATTGGGAAGGATACATCTTGATGATGATGATGGGAGTTTCATTGATGTGGGAATGATATATCCTTAAATAATGCAAGGATTGGAATCAAGGCTTGAAATACGGCTAGGAACAAGACCAAGGACATAATTGGATGATTTGTGCTAGGTTGAATTGTTACACAAATGGTTATCGTTGTACCAAAAGATTAACTTGTTAATGCTCGATACAACCACTAGAGTTAATGAATCCACGAGAGGCAGTTAAGCCATGCCATGAATCCAAGTGTTGCACTAAATAGAAACAATGGCATTGGAGGGCTAGGATTGAGAGTTGAGGATCAAGGGTTGAGATGACTTGAGACATCTCAATCCACATGGTGGTGATAAGTGTCACCATCTAAGGAGGTGAGAGGACAAGGGTTAACCAAAGGAATTAAAAATTTGTTTTTAATGTTCATGGGTGGAATAAAAGGAATTAAAAATTCTTTGAAGGCATGGGTTGATTCTCCAAAAGGAGAAAACAATAAATGATGAGGGGAAAAAAAGACATGTCATCAATGGAAAATATATTAGGTTTCTTAATCATGAGATTAAGTTGTGCAAGTGAGGGGGGTTAGGTGGAAGATTAAGCTAATGAAGTGGATTAATTTTGAGGATGTGACACTTCCTAATCAATGATTAGGAATGTGCACATCCCTAATGATGTAATTAGCAAGTGGATTGGGATTAGATTAGGATTGTGGAGGATGGGACATGCGAGGAATTAAATAAATACATTATTTATTTAAATTTTAAGGAAAGGATAAAGGGTTAAATTAAATAAATAAAGGTATTTATTTAATTTAATGGATGAATGGGATGAGGGAAAATAATTAAAAGGTAATTATTTACCTTAGGCTAGGATTTAAGGATAACAAAAGAAATAGGTTGAGTCGAAGGTTGATATATTGAATATTAATTAAATAATAAGGTATTATTTAATTAATATAGAGGATGTGAAATTGGTTGAATTAGGGGTAAATTGACCAAATGAAAGTGGTCAATTTTCAGTGTCTACATTTTTCCCCTCTTTGAGATGGTATTACGAAGTAGCATCATTTGAAAGAAGAATAAAACATAGCATCAAAAAGAATATGGTTAGATTAGGGAAGATGCCTAGTCATTTAAAGGAGTGCCTAGGAAGAAAGATGATGGGAGTGAAGATGAGGATTAGGATTGAGGATGCCCCCTCAAGAGGACATGCGGGTTCAAGAGAACATAGGTGTGATCTCAAAATAGATGAGATGATACAAAGAGAAGGGAGGAAGATGATGAAATATGATAAAAATATAGTATGATGTGGAGAGAAAGAGATAAAAAAAGGGAGAGATGATAAGAGAGCAAGCACAAAAGGATTCAATAACCAACATGATGTTTTCCTGGTCAATCTATGAGCCAAGATTGATTGATAATGGATGGAGTGTTGTTGATGTGGGAATGATATATCTTGAAAAAGCACAAGGATTGGGAAGGATAAATCTTGATGATGATGATAGGAGTTTTGTTGATGTTGGAATGATATATCCGAAACAACACAAGGATTGGGAAGGATACATCTTGATGATGAGGATGAGAGTGTTGTTGATGTGGGAATAATATATCCTGATACAACACAAGGATTGAGAAGTATAAATATCGATGATGATAATAGGAGTGTTGTTGATGTAGTACCGATATATCCCAAAGCAACATAATGATTGGGAAGGATACATATCAATTATGATGATGATGATGATGGGAGTGTTGTTGATGTGGGAACAATATATCCCAAAACAACACAAGGATTGGGAAGGATACATCCTGATGATGATTATTGGAGTGTTGTTGATGTGAGAATGATATATTCAGAAATAATGCAAGGATTGGGATGAAGGCTTGCAACAAGGCTAGGAAAAAGACCAAGGACGTGATTGGATGATTTATGCTATGTTGAATTGTTGCATAGATGGTTGTCATTGCACCAAAAGATCAGCCTGTTAATGTCTGATACAACCACCATAATGAATCCATAAGAGGCAATTAAGCCATGTCATGAACCCAAGCATCACGTTTCACAAAACAAGGAGACCAAGGGCACACATCTTGGAACAATCCCCCCCAACACAAGCGAGGGGATCAAACCCATGACCCAATCTCTAATACCAACCATTGTATAGGCGGTTGTCGTTGCACCAAAAGATCGACTTGTTAATGCCCGATACAATCGCCAGAGTTAATGAATCCACAAGAGATGGTTAAGTCATGTCATGAACCCAAGCGCTACATTACACAACACAAGGAGACCAAGGGAACACACCTTGCAACATGAATAAATGAGGATTGGCTGGAGATGTGAAATTGCTAGGAGCAATAGGATTGATGAAATGGATGAAGATGATGGAGGAAAAGATTCTTAAAATAACAAATCTATATTATCCTAAGAAGATTGAAGAGATGATGAAATGATGAGGATGGATGAAAAGATGCTTAAAATAAAAAAATTATACTATCCTAAAAAGGTTGAAGATATGATGAAATGATGAGGATGGATGAAAAGATGCTTAAAATAAAAAAATTATATTATCCTAAAAAGGTTGAAGAGATGATGACATGATGAGGGTGGATGAAAAGATTTTGAGAATAACAAATGTATATTATCCTAAGAAGGTTGAAGAGATGATGGCATGATGAGGGTGGATGAAAATATTCATATGGTTATTGCAAAAGAAATATGAGATGATAGATGAAAATATGGATGAGGATTTATTGCACACAAAATCTAGGATTAAGTGGAGTGATGAAAATAGATAGGATAAGTAGGTGGGGGGATAGAGATGAAGGATGAACGAATTAGAAAATTGTAGGATAAATGGAAGGGGATTTAGAGCGCCAAAGTAGAACTAGCATGTAGTGAGCACTTAATTTGATATAGCATGTGATACTGTGCACTAGGGTATGAGGAACCAAGGTACCACATGCATAAGACTAACACAACAAAAAAAAGGTTAGTCCAACATATCACAAAGTCACAGTGCTAAAAAATTAGCTTCATATTCATATCATAGGTGCACAATACTGTACTCAATCCATTTTTGAAGTCTAAATTTCTCTGTTACACCTCAGATCTGCTATTTTTGCGTTAGAATAGTTAATTGCATCATTAGCCTAGTCATTTCATTTCATTTGATTCCCAATTTCATTTCTAGATTTGGTCAATGGAAACTTGACTCATCTTTTAGGTTGCAAGTCATTCTTATACCTTGTCCAAATTCATCAAACCCTTGCTACCTTAAATTATAAATGAAATGTTAGGAAAAGCCCCTAAACCTTAGAGTAAAATCTAAGAGTCCCACTTTTTCCTTCATTTCAGATTTCACTGCAAAATACCTCTTGATATGATTATATAGTGTACATTTATAAATAATATTACTATATATAATTTTTATATGTAATAAATATTATTCTTTTATATATATGTATGCAATATGTATGTATATAATATGATTATGAGAATATTTTTTGACTAGTAAACTTGGTCTAGGGAGCCATACCCTTTGGATTAAATTTTAAAACATAATTAAGTTTTTTTTGGCTCCTTCATCGTGGAGGGCCTATTTACAAAGACCCCATATGGTGTTTGCATATGTCTGATGTTTTCTATATATAATATATTCTATATATATTTTCTTAATTATATTGGACTTACATATTCACCCATTACATATTATCATGAATCTTATTATTTCATGCTTGTATTTTTGGCTATGTCCTCCTCCATGTTGTTATCTAAGCTACTGACCTTGAATAAAAATGACTAGTTTGTGCCCTATGAGTGGGTTTCCCTACTGATGGATTTCAAAAACTGAAACACCCCATTTCATTTGGTGCTTATGGAGGGTTTAATTTTGACAAAATATAGAAACTATAAATGCTATCCATGAACCAACCATAATAGTATTGAGAATGGGCTATATTATCAAACCAAGGTGGAATCCATAACCCATCACATCATCATCAAGAATAGCTTGACAACACAACCTGGTTAAGGATGTTGAGACAACCCTTATAATTTTCTTGGTTTTCCCAACTTTAAGAAAAATTTCACAACAAAAATGGAAGATATGATGGTGTTAGTTCCTTGTCTATATTTGTGTCATTGTGATAAAAAGCTTTCCAAGAGTATCCCTAATGGAATGTAGCTTTATCATCACATTTTCCTTGAAAATATTCTAGAATATAAGGTCTGAAATCTTCCCTAGGAATATTATCTACCTTTACTTGAACACTATCAAATGCATCATAGTATCCATTATGTAATACCTCAAAATCCACCCAAAAGGAAATAACTTAATACATTTAAAATTTGAAAATAGGAGATTCCCATCATCTTTACCACCATATTTTGTACGCTTAACATTCATTCTTGGCAAGACTCCTTTCTCTGGCCTCACTTTTGTCTCCCATCATTTAATGATGGTGCTTCACTATTTGCGCAAGTGGAAATATAAATTATGTATGATACTAGTTTTTACCACGTGAGCAAGGAATTTTCCTCTTTGCAATCTAGCTTTGAGTTTATTTCCAAGTTATCCAAAGAATCCACAACTCCATTGATCTCTCTATAAAGATGCTTGAATGTGAAGATAGTTAGAGGTTTGATGAGGGGACAATTTTTTTTTAGAATGTTGTTTCATTTCCAATTTGGTGAAGCTCTCCTTATAACATTTATAATAAACATAAAATCTCCCTCAATGTGCACCTATTTAATTTTGTAATGATCATAGGTTTGGAGGCCTACGAGGAGAGGATGTGATTCTACATTATTATTGGCAATAGACATAATTTTTTTGTATGTTTCTTTGATCAAGCTTATTTAGTAGTCCTTGATTATACAACTAGCTCTTGATATGTTTGAGTTACCTTTTGATGCTCCATCGAAATTGAGTTTATACCAACCTTTGAGAGGGGGGATCCACTTTATTCCTTGCTTGTGTTTTGACATGATATTAACCCCACCAACACCTTCTATAGGAGATTACTATGAGAATATTGATTATATATAATATATTTAAATATTAATTACATCTACTTGGGTGCTACCACAATAATGGGTTACACTTTCTGGGACATCTTGATTTTTGCCTAAAATCACATATTTTTAAAAGATATAATGATTTAAGCCTTAAAAGGTTCTATTTAAAAAGGATTTTAATTAAAGAGGGTTCGATCAAACCCTCTTAGATCAAACCAACTTAGATAGAACCCCATTAGTTTTAAACCGTACCTATAATGGAGTCTCCTCTACACCTATCAAAATGTTGATTAAAAAAAACTTTTGATTTACCTTTTGGGGGATTAAGTGAATTCATTTAAAATTTATGTTTTGTAAGTATGTAGCCCTTATTATAAGCTTCCCAAAAAGTATAATTTTAAATATATTTAATCTAATTATTATATTTGCTTTTTACTTCTTGTGAATGTAGGTTTTTTAATGAACATCAAGGTCTTTGTTTCACACATACAAAAAAAAAAGAAAATAGAGATTTTTTTTTCTAAAAAATTCATGTTCACTAGGTATCAATATCCTTATTTCAACAAAAAACAATAAGTTAACTCAAATGCATAAAAAAAAAGTTATGTGTTACGAAATACACCTCTATCCAAATTATAATTACTCAGAGTTAGAAAATTAATTAAAAAAAAATGCAACAAAATATTAGGGAAAAATATCCATGCACTAGATATTGGTGTGAAAAATCTCTATTTTAAAAATTAGAATTGCATCCATTCTATAAAAAAAGTTATGCGTTACAAAGTAAACATCACTTTTCAAAAATGTTGTTTAGTAGAAAAAACCAAGTTATTAGAAATTATATAAAAGGATTTACAAATTTTTTTTAAAAATACAATCAGAATCTACACACAAAATCTCACAATCGCTATTTTGTGTCATCTTCAAATACTTAATGGTTTAGCTAGTATAGGTGTAAGAAAGTGAAGATCTAGTGAAAAATGTTTATTTTGATGTCAAGTTTGTTGCACAAACGGTTTTTGTTGCACCAAAATATTGACCTGTTAATGCCTGATACAACTGCCAGAGTTAGTGAATCCAAGGGAGGTGGTTAATCCATGCCATGAACCCGAGAAATGTACTGCATAACACAAGGAGACCAAAGACACACACCTTGCAACAATCCCCCTAGCACAAGTGAGGGGTTTGAATCTGTGACCCAAGCTCTAATACCAATTGCTACATAAATGGTTGTCTTTGCACCAAAAGATTGGTTGTTAATGCTTGATACAATTGCTAGAGTTAATGAATCCACGAGAGGCAATTAAGCCATGTCATGAACCCGAGCGCTACACTGCACAACACAAGGAGACCAAGGATGCACACCTTGCAACAAATTTTGGCCAAAAAGTGTAACCCATTATTGTGGGATGACCCACATAAACATTATATAAGTTAAGGTATCACTATATTTATAAAAAATGCTACATGAGACAATTTTTAAATTAAGAAGCATAGATTAATAAAAGAAAATAGTATTTTATTTTGATGTCAATATAATTAAAAAAATAAAAAAGATAAGAAATAATATCTACACATTACTTATATAAACAAGAGATGCATTGTGTTTGGTTCCAGCCAGTAAAATCAGTAACATGTTGTGTGTTTAAAAAAGGTTTAAAAGAGTAATGATATTTACATATAATAATCATTGCATCCAAGTATAAATGCATATAATTTTAAGTAATATACAAAACATCTATTTATAGACCACTTTGGTCAATGCATTACAGGTGTTAATTAATAATATATTTTTTTGCTTGGTTAGGAGGGATTTTTAACTTGGCCCGTTCCAAGTGAGGCCACAAATCGCTGATCTCATCCTTGGCATGAACACATAACATCAATATGAATTTTCCAAACCCATGAGCACAATAGCCCAACATGGGAAGAGAGGGTGAGTTCCCGCAAGCACACTATTGGCAACACGAGCATGATGGTTTATGGTGTTGTCATTGATGTCGACCCATTGTATAATTGATGGTGTATTAG
Source organism: Sequoiadendron giganteum (assembly GCA_007115665.2). NCBI lineage: Eukaryota > Viridiplantae > Streptophyta > Pinopsida > Cupressales > Cupressaceae > Sequoiadendron > Sequoiadendron giganteum. The sequence continues at coordinate 96,047,297 of CM021100.1, forward strand.
TATGTATATAGTCTAAAAAGACCAAGTTTTTTTGGGAAATTGGCTAAGTCCGAGATTGAGATAGTGCATTTTAATATAACAACTTGGAACAATTTTGTGATCTGCATTGTTCCACATTGCATTATCTTTTCATGTGGTTTTGAGGTAATAATGGTACATATTGAAGGAGTCCATATCCAAATTTTCAAGGTTTTATGTCTTCCACAACATAAAATATTAATTACAAAGTATCAAACTAAGTAGAGACAAAGCTATAGTTGTAGAGTTCATGTTGGAATGCTCTGCATTCCATTGTGGATGATCATTATGGTTTGTAGATTTTAGGAAGTCCTTTGAGATGTCAAATGTGTGTGCATTTTGAGTTTCAAGTGGTTTGTTGATTTGTGCATCAAGTTTTGGATGAACAGTTGGTTCATTCAATTGTTTCTTTACCAATTTTGTTTGTGTGGTGTCGACCTAAGGCTTTTGGGGTTGTATGACACTGAATTATGGAAGGAGTAGATTCATGAGAGTATCTATAGGTCATGCCAACCTATTTTGGTGGAGAACACACTTTGTCTTTTTTTGCAAGACATGTATGCTAGATTTTTGAGTTGATAGGTTTTGGGGTTGTACATCTCATCCAATTAGGTTGACCTAGTTGATGGTATGAATAATTATGGAAGATATATATATAGAGAAGCACAATTCAGTATTTGAATATACCAAAGAGAAGAGTAGAATGTGATAGTGGTAATCTTGTGCATGCACATAAGAGTGACAATAAAGGATGAATTTTGTAAAGTCAATTTTTTGAGCAGAACAAGGAACTATGTCTTCAACATATAGGAGATGCATTGTAGATAGTTCAAAATCTAATAGTGAGCTTTTGTATGTTCATTTTTAATTTGGGGAGAAGTGATCTTCCTTGGTTAGTGAGCCCTCCTATTTTATAGATAATAAGTCCTTGGACAACGAGTCCCTTAAATTGTGATATATTGTAATCGGTTATGAGATATATAGTGAGTTAATCCTCACTATGGTAATTCTATTTGATGTTATCATTTTGACATGAGCATAATGATTATTTGGAATAACATTGTTATTTGCACATGAGAAGTTTATATATGTTAGAATTGTCAGTTTCGTGATAGTGTATTGGTGAAGGAGACAAAATTGCATCACTCGCTTGTGAGAGCCCTGCGATTCCACGACTTCCTCTTCACGGTGTGTTTTATTATGATGTTTATATACATGTGATATTTATGCATCGTTTACAGGTTTGCAGGTACATGACATCAACTCCACCTGGTTTCACAAGTTTGAGTGTGTCCATCACCCAATGTTTATGTTGATTGGGAGATAGTAGCTAGGATACTTGTGTCAAGCCTTTACCCTAGTCTCAGTGTGCCATTTGGTCTAGTCGGTTTGTTTGTTAAAAGTGGTTTATTATTGCATTAAATTATCATGTTAAAATGCTTAAAGAGGGAAATTAGTGAATTTAATTATTTAAAGTTGATTATTAGATTAATTTTATTTTAATGTTAGAAGTTTTAAATTAATAAATTAATTAATTTAATTTAATTGATAAATAGTTAATCCTTGGATTATATTGTTTATTGATTAATTAAATTAGTTAATTAAGTTAAATTTAAAAAGGGAAATGTTTGTAATTATTAAATATTTTAATTTTGAATTGTGAAGGATTTTATGCAAAATGGGTTGTTAGAGATATTTTGAGATTTTTAACATGTTAGAAGAAATTAATGAGTTGGTTGGAAAATTTATTCATGGGAGAAGATTTTGGCTTTAAGGGAGGAAGTGGAAAGCTTCTTCACGACATAAGCAGGAGATATTTTTGGGGTGTTGGAAAATTGTTTGAAAAATAAGTCTTGTTGTGATTCGTATGGGATCTCGATTAATTTTGGAGGAATTTTTTGTAGAAAGTATTTTTGTATTCTTGCATCTTTAGAAAAATTGTTCTCCAAAATTCTTGATGTGTCTAAGATTGTTGTTTTGTTCGGGAAATCGTATTACTTTGGAGGAAGCCATTGTTTGTCTGAAAAAATTGCTTGGGGATGTGGAGGAGTCACTGCCTCAGATCTACAAATACTCAAGCATTGGACTGCAACTTCTTTCTTTTGTTTTTGTTAAGTTTTTAATTGAAAATCTTCTAGATTACATCTTCTCTATAAAAGATTGCCTTGTCTTAAAAATTATATTGCCGTAAATAAATTCTTTATAGAATTCCTTGTAGAAAACCTCTAGAAGTTTTGTAAATACTCCTGTAGAAAATTGTCTTATTTTGTTTCCAATTGGATATGTATGGCTGGGAAATTGTAAATATCTGGGTGAATTGTGAAATCCGTCTTGTGTAAGATATCTATAAATATTGCCTGTAAATATTGTGTTTTCTGGGAGTTGGGTAAATGATTCCTGTAGAAGGAAATTTGTGAAAATATATTATCTTTTGGAGCAAACCTCTGATATATATATATGATTTATGAAGTGTAAATTCTCTATTTAGAAAGAGAACAATGTATTGGAAATTGATTCTCTATAAAATTGGTGAAAACTCTCCTATAGATGGCCATTGTTAGAAATTGTTGCCCGACTGGAGTATTTATTTAGATAAATTGATTTATATATATATATATATATATACTGTATTTATTTTGAAGTTCTGGGAAAGTCTTTTGAAAAATTATGTGTTTGGATTCTGTACGTCGGCAAATATTGTAAATCGCAGTTTTTAAGAACCAAAATTTTATTTGGTATATATGTTTGATGGGATGCAGGTGGAATCCCATTGCCACCTCCCCCCCCAAGGGAGGTGGACAATGGTGTTTCCACCGCCACTTCCCAAAGGAAGGGGCGGTGGACTCACCATAGTCCGCCGACCTAGATCAGTGGGGTTCGGTTGTGCTTCCACACACCCCCAATCACAGTTTTAAAGAACCCAAATTTTATTTGGTGTATATGTTTGATGGGAGGCAAGTGGAATCCCATTGCCACCTCCCCCCGCAAGGGAGGTGGACGATGGTGTTTCCACCGCCACTTCCCAAAGGAAGGGGCGGTGGACTCACCACAGTCCACCCACCCAGATCAGTGGGGTTCAGTTGTGCTTCCACACACCCCCCCCGCCAAAACCTTTGCATGTGGACCATTGTATTTGTGTTTTTAGAATATGTGGTCTAATTAAAAAGTAAACTAACACACCAATGATACATTAGATTGAAAGAAAATAATTTAGAAAAGACAAATGCAAACTTTAAATAACAACTCCTTCAAATGCGTTCCATTGTCCTTTATCTCCAAGGATTCGATTCAAGTTACTCGCTCTCAGTTGGTTTAAGCAGCAACTTGTAAGAATGACATCTTAGGAGAACAAGATTGATGCAAAATGCATGTACATTGCTAATGATTTAAGCTATGCTTATGAACTTGAAATGCTATGATATGAAATTGCTAAAATGTTGATTCGAATGCAACTATAGTAATTATGCATAAAATCTAGGATGAAATCTACTCACAAAATGGTTGTATTTATAGATTTTTGGAAGGTAGGAATCTAGTTGGCAAATATCAATGATTGAGTTTCAAACCTATCAAGATGAACGGTGTGAGATTCTGGAAGTTGAGAGAAATATGGAAGGTTGAGAGAAAGATGGAGAATTTTTTCAACCCACGAAATTATCTTCATTCAAAAATGGAGACAAACATGCTCTTTGTCTTTTCATTAATTGAAAAGTTAGTTGAAGTTTGAAGATAAATCCTAATTAAATAAATGAATTTATTTAATTATATGTGACATGTATTTTGGAAACTTCTATAATTAAATAATTAATATTTAATTAAGTGAGGGGTGAAAAAGGTATGTGATTAAATATTTACAATATTTAATTATGTGAGGTGTTGGATGAATTTAGAAGAATATTCCATAATTGAATTTAAACATTCAAACTTAGAAATAAAATGATAATTAAATAAATAAATTATGAAATTTATTTAATTTAATTAAGAGGAAAATAGCAATAATTAAATAAACTTATTTATTTAATTTAAACTAGAAGAATTAGAAAAATGAACGATATAAATAAATAATTTAATTTATTTACATGTAGATGACTTTAGAATATTAATTAAATAATTCATATTTAATTAATTAACATGTTTGATGAGTTTCGTGACCATTTTTAGATGTATACATTTTGCCCCTCTTTGAAGTGATGTGTTTTATGCATTGCTTCAAAGAAAAAAATTCAGATTTCGAAAATTAACCCCAGATTTGAAAATTAACTAATGATTCTATATGCCCCCTTGAAAGATAAATCACGTGATTTAGATGATACTGATGATGATTGAAAGAATCAAGATAATTTTTGGAGAAAAACGTTGATTTATCTTGCAAAATAGCATGTTGCATAGTAAAAATAATAATAACTTCCAATTTTTACCCCCTTAAAAGGTGGAAAAGACTAAAAGTCATTGTCATTTGAACAATAGCCTTTTGCAATTTTTAGAGCTCTGAGAGAAGTTTTCGAGATGCCAATCCATTACGAGCGCCACCGATTCGAGTGATTCCATTGGTAATAGAGACCAGCTATGTTTGAACCTCCGATAAGATGCTTTGATCCTCTATCGTGAATTTGAAATAGTATTTTTGGAGCTTTTTTGAATTTTTTAAATTTTTAAGATTTTCGTAGTTTTTTTTTAGTGCATAGGATTTAACTTTAGCACACGTGATTTGTAGTTTAGCGCATTCATGCCTGCACAAAGAATTGTTGATTTAGCACATAGGCTCCCAAATTAGCACATCGATGGATATATTAGCGCTTTCATGAGTAGATTAGCACATCGGCCAAAATGGCGCACCGAACCTAATAGAATAACACATCCCTTGTTCAAATAGCGCATAGATGGAACATAGTAGTGCATAGACTTGATAGATTAGCGCTTTGATGAAATAGTGCATTGAACCTCTGTTTTAGCGCATCCATGAAATTTTGCCGATTTTGAATTTTTGAAGTGAAATTGATATGTGCTTGATGATTGCTGCTAGATTAGCCAACTAATTTTATGCTTTTGAATAACATCAAGGATAGATTAGCCCGATTTGATAAATGTGTCTTCGTGCTTGAAGAAAAAATAGTAAGAAGTCTGATAAATTTTCTTTCCTGTTTGAAAGACAAATAGTAGAGAAGATTTGATAAATTTTCTTTCCCGATTGAAAGACAAATAGTAATGATAGAAGTTGAGTAGATTGACTGTTAAATTTGTTTCCATGTGTGAATGAAAAACAAATAGTAGAAAACGATAAATTTGCCTTCGTGCTTGAAGTACAAATAGTAAAGATGATGTGATTGATTTGCTTTCCTGATTGAAAGAAAAATAGTAGAAATGCTGATAAATTTTTTTTCTTGCTTGAAAGACAAATAGTATCGATTGATTTGATATTGATTTGCTTTAGTTGATGTAACATTATTTTCTTGATGCTTTCTTGATTCCTTGCTGATTGATTGTGATTTTGATGTTATAGGAGGATTTTAATATCCTCCAGATTAGAGAGTGATTTCCTCGTACATGGGACATGATTCCCATACTATCTCAGGAAGATATAGGGGTTATTGCGAGATGTGGGTTGGGGTCTCTGCTTAGGATCCCACAGTATAGGGTTAACAGGGCACTGTTGACCGCACTAGCTGAGAGATGGCACATTGTGAACAATAACTTTCACTTGTCGATAGGAGAGATTATCGTGACACCAGAGGATGTCTACAGGATTCTAGGCATGAAAGTAGTTGGTGAGCTTGTGATCTATGATCACAAGGAGATTGGGGGGACAAATGCCTTACAGAGAGTGTTTCAGGATCCTCATGTGGGTGGGTATGAGATTTCCTAGAGGGATATGGTACAGAGGTATGCCCCTCTGCCATCAGTTCTAGTAGGATTCGTTGGTGGATTCCTTTGTCCTGATCGTAGGTCAAAGGGACTATCAATAGGCTGGGGTCAGATTCTAGAGGACATGCTTCTCCATCAGACCAGATATGCATGGGGATCATGCATGCTTGTCCATATGTACCATGATCTTCATCAGGTGGTGTACACAGATGGGAAGAGTATCTCAGCAGGAGTTACTCTTTTAAAGATGCGCTAAATTTTTCAGTAGATGCGCTAAAAAATATCACAAATATGCTGAAACAAAGCATGAATGCGCTGGAACATAGCACATATGTGCTAAAATAGAGCATGAATGCGCTGAAATAGAGCATGAATGCTCTAAAACAAAGCACAAATGCGCTAAAACAGACCAAGGATGTGCTAAACTATCCAATTACTTTTCTAAGACATACATGTTTTGACAGTTTGATGTTTTTGGATGATCTTTATCTGATTTAAATGTGAAAAAAATGACATTTAGTAGTAGACAGTTGTTTGTAAATCCTAAAATCTAAACAAAGAGTGTATGTTCTTGATATTTTCAAGGGTATTGAACAAGATAAGCATTTCAAATAGACTCACTCTTAGTTGTCAAATGAGTCATCATAGGAATCACAACCCACAGCTTAAAATCGTGTCAACTCACACAGCCATGTCACCCCCTAGAGGGCGCCCATGTTTTTGTCTTTTCTAGGTGCGTACTCAAGGTTAGATTTATCGATCACTTGAGCAAACAATTTGTGGCGATTATATGGTGAGTGTCTTGGAGGCAGATTATTCCCTTTCCTTGCACTGTGATTGAAATGATGTTTGGATATTGACACAGTTGGCTTTCTACACTATGGTTCGTAGTAAAGGTTTTCGTTCGGTGTGGCAATAGATAAAATCCCTTAGGAGACCTCCTGATCTTTAGAACAAATATTTTGGGGATGGTTATCTTGCTCACTTCCGTTGAATATGGGTTTCCCCAAAATTCACTTTTGATTAGAGTGGGTAGGAAAACCTGGCTTTGGTTGTTCCCACTTAGGTCATTCCCATAAGGTGAGTAATTTTTCCCACTATGGTAGGCATTCTAAAGGATGTAATAAAGCATGAATTACATAAAATAAAAAAGGTAAGTTTGGCATTCTGATCACCCAATAAAGGGGAGAGCATATACCTATTACCTAGCAATCACAACAAACAAATGGTTCAATTTTAAATCCAAATGACAGTTTTCTATACTAAGTGAAGATTTTGCTTCACAACAAGCATTGGATTCATTTTAACCAACATAAAATAACATTTGTGACTATCCTAGGATTGATAAATTCCATATTTTAAATGTCTATCCTAGGATTGCTTCATTTTACTTTAAAACCGAATTGAAAAATCTTGTCCGCGGATGGCATCGGAATCAAAATTTGCTTTTACAACCTCTGTATGCTCTAAAAGAACTAGTAAATGCGCCAAAAAAGTCAATGTATGCACTAAATGAACAAACAACAATGCGCTAAAATAGTCATTAAATGCGCTAAAAGAACTGGTAAATGCGTTAGAACAGGTCACCAATGCGCTAAATGAACAAACAACAATGTGCTAAAATGGTCATTAAATGCGCTAAAATAACTGGTGTATGCACTAGAACAAGCCACCAATGCGCCAAAACAGTTGTTGTATGCGCCAAAATAGAGCTCGTATGCTCTAATCCACGGGTCGTATGTGCCAAACCGAAGCTCCAATCTGTCACCTGTCAAAAAAACCTACGATAAAAAGATTAAAAATGGGGCAAGGCCCCACGGTGGGCACCAAAAAATGTGTTATTAGAATATATGGTCTAATTAGAAAGTAAACTAACACACCAATGAGATATTAGATTGAAAGAAACTAATTTAGAAAAGACAAATGCAAACTCTAAATAACAACAACTCCTCCAAATGCGTTCCATTGTCCTTTATCTCCAAGGATTCAATTCAAGTTACTGGCTTTCAGTTGGTTTAAGCAACAACTTGTTAGAATGACAACTTAGGAGAACAAAATTGATGCAAAATGCATGTCCATTGCTAATGATTTAAGCTATGCTTATGAACTAGAAATGCTATGATATGAAATTGCTAAAATGCTGATTCAAATGCAACTATAGTAATTACGCATAAAATCTAGGATGAAATCTACTCACGAAATGGTTGTATTTATAGATTTTCAGAAGGCAAGAATCTAGTTGGCAAAGATCAACGGTTGAGTTTCAAACTTGTCAAGATGAACGGTGTGAGATTCTGGAAGTTGAGAGAAAGATGGAAGGTTGAGAGAAAGATGGAGAATGTTTTCAACCCACAAAACTATCTTCATTCAAAAATGGAGACAAACATGCTCTTTGTCTTTTCATTAATTGAAAAGTTAGTTGAAGTTTGAAGATAAATCCTAATTAAATAAATGAATTTATTTAATTATATGTGACATGTATTTTGGAAACTTCTATAATTAAATAATTAGTATTTAATTATGTGAGGGGTGAAAAAGGTATTTAATTAAATATTTACAATATTTAATTATGTGAGGTGTTGGATGAATTTAGAAGAATATTCCATAATTGAATTTAAACATTCAAACTTAGAAATAAAATGATAATTAAATAAATAAATTATGAAATTTATTTAATTTAATTAAGAGGAAAATAACAATTATTAAATAAACTTATTTATTTAATTTAAACTAGAAGAATTAGAAAAATGAACGATATAAATAAATAATTAAATTTGTTTACATGTACATGACTTTATAATATTAATTAAATAGTTCATATTTAATTAATTAACATGTTTGATTAACCGTGACCATTTTTAGATGTATTTAGTATTAACCTTGCGTGCGCCTTTAATATGATTTGCGACTTTTCACTGTGGGTTCAATTTTTTTTACAATATGGAATATGATTTATAATATATATACATAAGTTTATGTATATAAATATTTATATATATTTGTAAATGTAGGTTTATGTATGTATATATGTATTTATTATAATTTGGTTAATATTTAAATTAAGAATTTATATTTTAATGTAGAGATATATAAATAAAATATTAATATATGTATAATTATATGTATATCATATATATATAATTAATATACATTTATATATATGTTTTAAATGGATATTTTATATTAAGGGTATGCAAAACACAATTAGATGAGTTAAAATGGAATGATTAAAATTGAGGAAATTGATTTTAAATTTAGATGAAGTTGAGAAGGTGATTTAAACAAAGTAGACAATGTTAAATGGAATATTGTAATAGAAGAAATTGAGTTTAAATTAGTTAAGTTGAGATTATGGTATATACAATTATATTTAATTTCTTTGTTGCCTGTAATTGAAATAAGTACTAAATTAGAGTATTGTGAACGATAAATTATTGTGTATCTTGATGTGTTTATGATTTCTTCTATTCAATTTAGTGGAGAAACTAGTTAGTCGTGTCAGTAAGCCTTCCAAGTGTAGTATTTTCATTTAGGGTTGTGTTTCTTGATTTCATCCCTTTACTTACCCTTGGGTAGTGCATTATGTTGAAATCAGTGAGTCACCTGGTTTTCGGATTTGTGCCTCCTTTGTTTGGAGTGGTTTTGTTCCACATGTTGACCGTAGGAGAGTGATTTTGGATGGGAGACGAGATCTAGGAAGATCTGTCGTGTAATCCATGCACCTTTGTGGTGAGACTTCTCCTAGGTTAGCAGTATGTATGGTTCACTGGTGTAAATAGTTATTTTACTCTAGTAGCATTGTATCATTGTATCCATTGAGTTAGTGTTGAACTAGTATTTGATAATTTTAGTTTTATGTTAGCCTATGTCTAGAGGTAGTAGGTTTGGTCTTGGATCTTTTTTACTGTTTCCTATCACAAGGGGTGGGCCTTCAGGTACCACTTGGTTGGGAGGAATGCACACCCTACATCGTTGGGTCCCCTTTCTTCAGTTTGTGATGGTGAGGTCTTCCAGTTGGAGAGCTCATGGATGCCAGTTGTTTCATTTTGTTCTCTTTATATATTTTATCAGTCTGGCATTTGTATTTAATTTACTCCTCAATTGTATTTGAGGAGGAATCTTGTAATTTGTAATAGTTAGGTATGATCTTCCTCATTTTGGGAATGAGTATTGTAACCTTTATTGTAACTTAATGTAATCTGGATCTTGATGTATTTTTATTCTTTGTAATGTAAATTAAATGTTTGGATGAATGTATTTCAATTCTTGTTAGTAATTAGTTGAATTCTTTATGTGAGTAATGTATGTGTTATGGATTTAGATGTAACCTTTATCACATGCCTTAGAGGTTGTCGCAAAAGTGTAGTGCATCTTCCATGTAAACAATGCACTCTTTAAGAAAAAAAATTGTACGCTTCCGTAGTGTTGCAACTTCATCTAGGGTTATGAGGCGGGGCATTACACGTCACTTGACATGAACACCAACAACATTAACGTCGAGGTTCAAATTGCAAGCACATTGGATCGATAAGGGCACAAGGCCCACAATCACAATAGTCTAGCAAGGATTTGAACCTTGGTGGCCACAACAATAACACCACTTAACCATCACACTATGGGATTAACCCCAAGTGTTAATAAATAATTATATAATTGAATTTTATAGTCAATATGTTGAGATGAGAAGCCTACACTATTTATAAATATTACACATTCATTGTGCTTGTTATAATCAAACAATTAAAAAATATATATTTTTTGAAATATTTTGATAAAAAATATATGTTACCAAATGAATTGAACCTAATTTTATTCTATTATGTGATTGGTTGATTTTTAACAACTAAAAAAATATCAATTCCATGAATACCTCAAGAAATCAAATAACTTCACTTTTTACTATGCTATAGTCAAAGTAAACAAGAGAAAGATTATATGAATAGTGCATAATTGACTAATTATACTATACACATCAATTATTTAATATTACGACTATTTAGGAATAGATTCTATTAATAGTGCATAATTGACTAAACATACTATACATTTCAATTATTTAATATTACAACTATTTAGGAATAATGTTATTTAAATGAGTAGTATGAAATAGTGGTACACTAATCAAAATGAATAGAAAAATATTATTTTAATTCTATTATATGATTGGTTGGTTTTAACAACTAAAAAAAATGTCAATTTCATGAATATGTCAAGCAAATCAAATAACTCCACTTTTTACTGTGTTATAGTCACATACTATACATATCAATTATTTAATATTACAACTATTTAGGAATAGTGTTATTTAAATGAGTAGTATGAAATAGTGACACACTAGTCAAAATGAGTAGGAAAATATTATTATGTGATTGGTTGGTTTTTAACAACTAAAAATTATCAATTCCATGAATATGTCAAACAAATCAAATAACTCCACTTTTTACTATGTTATAGTCAAATTAAATAGGAGAAAGATTCTATGAATAGTGCATAATTGATTAAACATACTATAAATATCAATTATTTAATATTATAACTATTTAGGTGTTATTTAAATAAGTAGTGTCAAAGAGTGATAGGTTAGTCAAAATGAATAGAAAAATATTAATTTAATTGCATTATGTGATTGGTTGGTTTTTAACAACTAAGAAAATATCAATACCATCAAGCAAATCAAATAACTTTACAACTAATTAAAAATAGTGTTATTTAAATTAGTAGAATCAAATAGTGATAGATTAGTCAAAATGAATAGAAAAATATTAAATAAATTATATTATGTAAATTTGCCTCATGTTATATTATATAAATAAATACATCTATAAAATAATATATTTATAAATAATATTAATATATATCTTTAAAAAATTATATAAAATATATTAAAAAATATTGTTATCAATATTTATTTTTAATTGAATTTATGATTTAAATAGAATAATATCTTTTAACATTTTCTATATAAATTTTGGAAAAAAAAAATTACAAATATTTATATATAAATTATATTATTAATGTTTATCGTAATGCATATTAAGATGGATCTACTTTACAAAAAATTGTATACTACACAAATGGGCCAACATAATTCTAATTGTTTTTCTTTTTTTTCAGAATTAGTAAAGCAAATGTAAGTATCTTTTGAACAACTTAATGAGGAGAAGAATCCCAATAAATTAAAAAATTAATTCAACATTTTGTTTTCGTTTGCATTCCTTACTTGGATGCACACCATTTCGTACAAAACAAATTTTTTAGAAGTTGATTTAATTAAGCAATTATTATTTTATAAATTTAAATTTTAGCATTTAAAAAATAAATGTTTGACATTGCAAATATAAATTTGTTTGGGAGGGATGACATTTGTACAAGTTTCTTTTTAAGATATATATTTAAGAAATCATATTTGTACATTTCAAAAGTTAATATTGATAATAATAGAAAGAAATAATAATTTTTGATTAGATAGTGTAGTGATGAAAATTATATTTGTTTACAAGTTGGTTATGGTAGGTTTAGTGGATTAGTCCATTTACAAAATAATAGTCACTTTTTACTTGAGAATCATGGATTGCATAGCAACTAGTATGTGTGATAACATGAATTTTGGAAGTAGAAATATTAATAAATGTTTTTAATGGTTAGTTAATGTCATTGCAACATATTTAGAAATTTACTTACAATTATTATTTTCTAATGTCCTCACCAATGAAAAGTTAGTGCACAATGAAGAAATGAGAGTTTGCACATAATGATTAATTGGAGGACAACATAGACCAAACTTGAAATTTAAATTTTAAAAAGGGTGGATGCATCAAGAAATCAAATTAAGTTCAATTTTGTGCTATAATTTCAATGTAGGTTGACAAATATATAATTTGGTGATTGAAATTGCTTTCTAGAGATGTTTGAAAGCACCATCAGACTAGGTTAATTGAATATGCCAACTCTTAGTGCATAAACATGCCACTTGTATGCTAGCTATTACATATGGCCCATTTTGATATTAAAATAGGTATACACATTATATATTAATTAAAGATAATATATATTTTATTACATTTCAAATGATTAATGTAAATTAGGTCAAATTATGTTCATCAAATTGCATATGTTTGCTCCAAGTTGTTTAGCACAAATTTGCATTATCTCATTCAAAAATAATTGCTAGAAATTTGAGCTTCTTTGGACAATTATTTGTTATTGTTATACATGGACTCTATAGTATTTGTGTTAAATATGATTAGAATGTTTTTATTGATTCTTGAAGGTTATTATAGGTGTATGAGAATGAGCATATATGGAGATAGGTAATGAGTAAAGGAACTAGTCCAACATCACACAAGATTATACCATTATCTCTTTGTAATTATTTTAAGACATTCTCTAAAAAACAAACACAAAAACTAAAGGAAAATCATACAAGAATGCAAATTTCACCATAACAAAAACCCTTACAAAATGATTTTTTCTCAATATTTATTAACTATGATCTTAATGAACTATAATAGTAGCTAAAGTGTTACATTTTTTAATAAAAAATCAAATTGTAAGAATTGACGCTTCTTCTTTTTTCCTTTTCAATAAATTATAATACTTGAATATGGCATTGGATTCTTGTGTTTTTATGAATAAGTGCCTCTATTACTATTAAGAGAAAATCATATTACACACATTCAAAAAAAATATGAGTGAAGAGATCGCATTTTCAAGTCCAGATGAGACCAAGTTAAAAAAAAAACATAAAAACAAAGCCTCTACATGGAAAGAGCTATACCACTAGGGGTCAATGGGGTGGTCTTTATCATCTATTTTTTCTCATAATTTATTGGGTATAGTAAAATTAACTGAATGTGACATCAAATCCATCTTAATCATGACTTTATTAGAAAAAAAAACATATGAGGGATTCAAATATGTGTAGAATATTTTTTATTTTATTTTAACATACCTTAATGTGTATGGACTTAAAATATAGTGAAGATTGTGCATCAATAAATTTATATACTATCTATTAAAACATGTAATTATTGTGATGCAACATTAGAATTATTTTTGTTAATATGATAGTGAATTAAAAAATAATGATATAGAAATTAATGTTAAGTACTTTTACAATAAAACATAAAATTGTTAATTATTCCACATAAGCCAATAACATATTAGAAAAATAATTATCATTCCTATTTCTCACAAGTTTAATGTTGAAAATATTTCTGAAATTTAATGAAAAAAAAATGAATTCATGTGTTTATTTTATTGAATGATAAGTCTTATTTGGATTGATTGATATAGTATCCATGTTATAACAATGAATAGACTGATAAGAATAGTCCTGAAACAACTACTATCTACCAATGTATATGTTTGAAGTAGACATAATAATACATGTTTCTAATATTTAGTCAATATTGTTGCAATATGTTTGAAAATTTACCAAAAATTATTGCTTTCTAATCCCCTAGCCAATGAGAAGCTAGTGTATGAAAAAAGAAAGAGAGTTTGCACATAATGGTTAGTTGGAGGGGGATGACATGGGCCTAATTTGAATTTTGTGTTATGATTTCAAACTAGGAAGACAAATAGGAAAATTGAGGATTATAACTAGTTTCTACAAATGTTTGAAGGTGAAATCAAACTAGTTCAATGGAATATGTCGATTCTTAGCACATAAACATGCCACTTATACACTAGTTATTACATAACTTAGGCTAACATAGTAAAAGTGAGTTCAAAATGAAGGAAAAAAATTCTAGGTACAATTTTGTCCATTAAATTAATATTTTTAGTCTTCAATCAACAATAAAGTAGCTCATTTTTTCTAGAAATTTAGTGTTGGGTTATACAATTATATATGGATGCCTAGTTTACATCCAAATATAAAGAATATCTCATTATAATCCCTTTGAAAAAATGATTTGGTTTATAATCTGAATTTTATGTTGAACATTTTTGTAGTTAAAATAGAAATTAGAATTATATAATTGTGATTTTATATGAATGATAGTGTATGAATCCATATCATACATTATATATTTGTACCGTGGATAATGTGGCACCAAGCAAAGAATTTGTGAAATCTAGTTTACCTGAATTGAATTGAAGGATTCTGAATAGGATAGTGGACATGAACTTCATGCTCATAGGAATGAATCTACAACTTAGATTGTTTTGTTATCAGAACTCTCTCAATGAACACCTCCTAATGTAGGTAAATCATAGGTAATGAGTCACAAACATACCAAATATTAATGATGGAACATAAATTGGAAGACTGTGATCCACCAATAAGAAAATCCTTATCAAAGAATTCAACAAAGGATGCCAAAACATATAATAGGGATATTATTTTTCTCACAAAGGATGCTTGGTAGGGAACACTAACTTCAATGTAGATGACTATTGTGGATACCAAGATCATTGAAACTTAATTAGTAGTTAGTGAGATCTATTGGGTTGTAGGAACTTGCAAAGGATGTTAGATGGTAATCAACACATTGTGCCAATTTTATAAATTATTATAATAATGGTTCATGACAATATGAAGGCACAATTGATATGAATGGGAATAAGAGCTTGAAATTGTTTAAAAGATAAATTTATAGAAATATACAAAATTATATAAAAACTATGTACAAAAAATTTTAAGACATAAATAAATAACTCAAGCTATGAAATTTAAACCCTTATTTTAAACCTAATTGCAACTTGAATAGATTTAGCTTAAAGACCATGCATAAAAGAAGAAAGAAACTAGGAGTCTGTCACCTATGAGCCCTTTGTTTCACCAATTGACAGTTGTAGTCAAAGTAGATTTGTGATTGAGAGAGGATGTAAGACACTTAAATTGGTAGCATAACATTGCATTCAAAGATTTCTTGAAAATATCTTGTATTATGAGCTATTTATAGTATAGGAGGATGAAGAATCAAGAGTTGAGATTGATAAGGGAGATCAATGAAGGAGGTTGATTGTGAGGTTTGGATGCATAAGAAGCCTCCAAGTGACACTTTTTGATTGGTGCACATGAGAAGGTCTATGATCCAAGGGATTTTAAAAGCTAAGACTTCCTTGGAGAAAATGAAGGGTGAGGATTAGGAAGTCCCTTTTTGGAGTTTTTGAAGGTTTAGACTTTTCTTGGAGAAAACAAGGGGCGGGGACTTAAAAAGTGCTCTTTTGGAAATCCATAAGTCCTTTCTTGGAGATCCAAAAAGTCCTTTTCTTAAAGTCGTGTGCAATCTTGAGCCTTCAACAAAATTGTCTTGATAAATGATGATTTAGATTTTCCAAATGATTTGCTAGTTTAAATAATTTATTTTAGTCAAGTAAGGATTTGAGTGGAAAAAAATAGGAATTAACTAAATAGATTATATATTTTTTAATTTATTTGGAGTGGGAATGATGGGAATGATAAAATTAAATTAGTAAATGTTAAATTTATTTATTTAAGGTTTTGAATATTAGGAAAGGGATGGAATGATTGATTAAATAAATAAATCATCATGATTTATTTAATAACAAAGGAAGAGAGTTGGTTAATTAACTAGATAAATTTATTTAACATTGATGGAATGTATTGGGATAATTAATTAAACAAAAAATAATTTATTTAATTAACTTAGAATATGGTGATGTGAAAGGAATTAGTGGCAATAGAAATTTTGAGTGGCGATTTGAGGTTGCTACATTTTCTCTCTTTGAGATGTCATTGCAATTGCAAGAAACAATGTCGTTTCAAAAAATGTAGTGATTTTATGATGAAAAAGGTGGTGATATGGATGAGTTGATTGGAAAAAATGCAGTGATTTTAGGATGAAAAAGGTGGTGATACAATTGAGCTAGTTGGAAAAAAATGATGTTGGTAAGATGGAGTGATGATGCCCCCTCAAGAGGTTACTCGAGAAAAAAGAGTGTGGGTGATATCTCAAGAGGAGAAATAGAGAAACATGATTTCTATTTGTATTTTATGATTAATTGATGTGATGCAATGATTATAATGCTCATGTATATGCATGATGATGCTTATTCCTATAGATGATGGATACATGATATATTATGGATGATGATGTAATGATTATTATGTGATAATATTTTTTGGTGATGTAAATGGATATATGTGTTGGAGTAAATAAGGGGAGAAATGTTGTTTGTAGAAAGTGGATCATATTCTGTCTCTAGGCATTCATCATTGGCACATGAGCTCCTTCTTTATGGGGGGAATTCCTATCCTCGTCTACTATCTTCTATTGGGGGGACATCTATTGTACTTGCATGACAAAAGCAATCCTTGGGGGGTCACATTGAGTCCTTCTATCCTTCTTTCACTCGTGTAGTTATTTTATTTTCTCTCTTTTGGAGAGGATTTTTTCCCAAGTGGTTTTCTCCTTTTCTCCAGTTATGAGAGATTTTAGTTGTGTGTTCATGGGTACCTCATCACGCCTTGTAGCCAGGACATATTTTGCATTCATTTAGCTTCCTTTATCAATTGTTTAGTTTCTCCCTAAGTTGATCTTAAGGGGGGGTGTTGGAGTAAATAAGTCATTATTTGATAATTGATTAATCATCCATTAATTATTAGAGGCTTTTTTACTTTAGTTCACTTAAGCTAAACTTAGGAGTTGCTTTTTAATCTTTAGTTTGATTCTTTTATTAGTTTGGACTAAATTTAGGACAAGTTGTCTCATTGCATGAGATTTGAAGACTTGTCTATATCTTGTCAAATCTACATGTAGGGTTTGCTTGTGCAATGTTTTTGTAAAGCTTGCACATTCATTTGTAGAAGACTAATCCAAGTTTTGCAGGTGATCTTGGTTTTATGGATTTTATTGGAAAATCTAACAATATGAATGCATAATGGATATATTAGATGATGCATGTGATGATAGCATATAGTGTGGTTATGTTTGTTCACAAAATAGTTGGTATAAAATAATGATGATAAATAGTACATTAAAAATAATTAGCTAATTAACTAATCATTTTCACAATCAAAATCATGATTAAAAAATATTTGCGAGATAGAATGATATGAATAATGATGGATCATGGAATATGATCTGAAACGTTGATGTAAAAATTGACTAACAGTTTTAATCCAAAAATCTTATTGCTATTCTAAAAATATTTATATGAGTAATAGTGGGATTTTGAAAGTGGGTATTATATTGACATATGATGAGCCCTTATTTTGATATAATATTAGATGTTATACACCACAATATAGAGACCAAAGTGACAAGGTCTATCATGCATTAAAAAACTCAATCACAAGCATATTAAACAAAAAGGATTCCCTAGCACATTTCAAGACATTTAAAGACCCCAATGTGAACTATGATGGTACAATAAACAAACATTACACATAAAATAATAGACACATGCCTAAGAGTATACCAATCAAGACACATAATGAGTTTCACTTGCTGCTCTTTTAGATCAAGAACCTACCCAATTCTTTAGAGCTTGTCAAATGCTAGGGCTCAAAGTGTTTAGCAAGTATGGCTGGAGGAAAAAACAAAGGCTGAACTATGTTGTGATAGAAGACCACATGATGACATCTCACGATGTATAATTTTTTTTCAAGCCATCAACTTCCTACTATCACACTCTTGTCTTGAACAATGTAGCTTAGCACTCAAGGTGGGCCCTACATAGAAAATGAAATAAATCATGAAGGTTACGTGGCACTACCATGTAATGTTTCAAGGTTGTCAAATTGGTAGGTATGTTATTGCTCAAAATGAGCCTAGTTGTCATGGTGGGTCCTTCTCCTTGAATGTTGTAATAATTTTAGGACATTTATTGGATCGACATTTTGTGGGGCATATGAATGTTATCAACTTGACAACTTTATATTTTAATGCCAATAATTTAAAAGGATAGCTTAGCTCTTTATGGAGATAAGGTATTTATACGTTAGGGTTGCACATGGTGACACCACGCTCTTCATATAATATGCTAGTGTCATAGCTTTAGTCGGGTGTGTCATTGGCCAGATTTTCACATATTAAAGATATCGGGGCCCACTTATAGACCATAATACTTGGTGGAAATTTTAACAAATGTCTCTATAATGGTAGAGATCCATAATTGAGCTGGTTGCGATAATAGTTGTAGGTATCTACCAAGACAAATATTGAAAGGGAGCCCACTTTTCTTTCAATGAGACTACATTGGATATCGACCATCATGATTGAAATTTTCCAACTCACTTCCATTGGAGGGATTGTTTAGGGCAATTAGATCTAGGGTGTTATCTTTCTCTATACAAGGCAATGCCTTTCTTACTATAGAAAGGAGGAGAGGGTAATCACCCTTGTAGAAGAAAAGTTTTTATATTTAGTCCTTCAGTCAATTGAACTCTTTGTAATTGTGTTAGTTGGCCCATTTGCTTAAAAAATGATATATATGATTATCTTTTTTAGATGCCTATTTATGTGTGCTTCTATTATATTATTGTTAATCATTGATCAATTTTTGTAAGTTCTTTAGTTTATTTCTTGAATTTTTATATTTTTTGATATTGGAATCATGTATGATCGTACTCTTTTCTCTTGAAATTATTATCTTTAAGATAAATGATCTCTATGCAAAGTTTGATGTTAAAACTCTTTTGAAAAATTGTCTAGTAGTTTTGTTTTGTTTTCAAATAAGTTCTCTTTTTTCCTTTATAGACTACTAATTATGTTGAAAATCATACAAAGAGTCAACTTCTAAAATCTCAAAGGTTTTTTTACATATTAGGTCATATATTTACAAGATTTTCCATGTTGATATATAAATGTATGCGAATACAAAATTATATATCAATAGTTTTTAAGGTCAAAATTCGTGAACAAGATCAATATCTACAAGTATGTGGTTATGGTCAACCCCTACCACTTCACTAGTTCCCTCAAGTTGGATGACAAGGCTATGCCAAACATGATCTCTCCTTTGATGCAATTCCTTCTATTCTCTCCTTCTTTGTATACACCGTCAAAATATGTGATTAAATTTATCCCCATTGGTGATGAAATCCAAGGAAATTCCCACTAAGAGGAAAGAAGATCAAGTGTTTTTTATTCCCAAGATTGCCTTGCAACACAAGAGAATATCATAAACAAATTATTTTCTTGGAAATCAAATAAAACTAAAGAGAGTGATAAGGTGATTTTGGTCTCTAGGACCACCTTTTGAATTAAGGAGAGATCATACACACTTTAAAGTTCACAAGTAAATTATATAAGGGTTCATTCCATTAGCATAAAAAAGTGTGCAACTAAGCTAGTGAAAAAAGGTGGATTCTTGGACAAGTGAAATCTGCATCAAAACAAGTTGTTCAACATTGAAGTAAAATAAAAACATTGAAATAAAAAACTTGCACAACAAAACAACAAAAGTTAGCATAAAACCATAAAAATAGAAACCTGCATAGAGAAGGTTAATAATAATGATGAAAATGAGTTATTAATTCCATAGACTAAAAAATACAAAATACAAAAGAACAAAGATAAAAATGATATAGGATAAGAGATTTAGGGCTGGAGATGGAGGCGCTAATCTAAAAACAACTATGCAATAAGTTTATAGATATGTTGAAATAGGCAAGAATATGTCAATATTATGTAGGGAATACAAATCCAAATAAACCTATGAACACAAAAATAAACCTACATACAAATGATTAGCATACCATGAAAATAGGTTAGAAATCCAGGACCTTACAAATAAAGATTAGGATATTTCCAAAATATTACATAATGAAGAATAAATAATGTTAGAGTTGATGCATTAGTGAATGCCTAAATTGTTGATAAATGCATTGAAGGATAAATTGGTGCACATAGATATGAATAGATGTGCCAAAATTAAAGCCACACACATTGAACCATCAATCAACAACAACAAACTATATAAAAAGAGCTACAAAAAGATGTTAGAAGGGACATGGATCCCATTGGGTGTACCAAAATGTGCACAAGAGAGTGTAAAACATAAACAAAAGATTTAAACTATGAATTTTAAACCCTTATTCTATACCTAATTGCAACCTCTAGATTGAGCTAAAATACCATGCATAAAAGATGAAAGAAAATAGGAGTCTCTCACCCACAAGTCCTTTGTTGTACCAATTGATGGTTGTGCTCAAAGTGGATTTGTGATTGAGAGTGGATGTAATGTGATCAAATTTATAACAGAGCATTACATTCAAAGAGTTACTAAAAATAGCTCTCATGCAATGAGCTATTTATAGACTTGAAAGATGGATGATCAAAGGTTGAGATTGATTTGAGAGATCAATGGAGAAGGTTTATTGAGAGGATTGGATGCATGAGAATCCTCTAAGTGGAAACTTGTGATTAGTGCACGAGGAATCTAGTCACTTTATTAATTAAAATTATTTAATTAATATTGGTAGTATTTATTGAGATAATTACTTAAATCAAGAGAATTTATTTAATTAATTTAGAAGATGGCGATTGAAAGGGAATTAGTGATAGTATAATTTTTGAGAGGTGGTTTTAGGTGTCCAAAAAAATATTAGAAACTTATCAAGTATATGAATAATTTTTTTGAGAATGAAATTAATTGTATTGTTTATTGATTATTATATTTCCTACCATTACAAAATGTTTGAAAGTAAAAATAATAATAAGTGTTCCTAATATTTACTCAATGTCATTGTAATATATTTAAAAATTAGTTTGTGTATCGTATTATGATTTAAATTATACTAATATGAGTTTCACATGTTAGGAAATGTGTCTAAACCTTGCTCCTTATGTTAAAAATGTAAAAAATGTAATTGTTAGGCTATAAAATAGAAAAAATTAAATTTTGATCTATTGAGGTCATTTCATGTCCCATAAATAATTCTAAGTTGTTCAAAATTGCTTCTATTGATTCCTACTATGTAGATCTCTTTGATTTGTAAAAGTTAAAAATTAGGCCCAAACATCCTCTAGGATCAAAAGTTATTACCTCAAGAAATCTAAGCTCCCACATTGGAAATGTAAAAATATCTATGACACATTAAAAAGTTGTACGAGGGATTCAAAGTTGTTGACCAACTCATGATGCATTGTTATGATACACAATAAGATATTTTTAATGGATATAGTGGATCCAAAATGGAGCCCCAAAGTTGGTGAGTGGAGTATGATGAACTTATTGCAAGTGGAAGTAATATGCTATTTTGAGTTTGTGGACTCATCTTTATATTTGGGTGTTGCATTTCTACCTAGGGATTTAGGTGCCACATTTTTTGGGTGCTTTTAGTTCATGGTCTCCTAATTACCATTTTATGATTTCATGCATTGCATCTTCTATTTATTAGGTGTTTGAGATGGAGGATTTGATAGTAAGTTTTTGTAGGTATTGTTATGTTGGAGAATTACTCTAGGTCTCTAGTTGGTGATACACTTATAAAGACCTAGAATCAAGTATATTGAAACATTTTATTATTTAATAATACATTGAGTTTCTTTAGAATGTGGGTAAATGTAAGAAGAAGAGTCCACTTCTATTGAAAGTTTTGGACTTAGAAAAAATCCAAAATTGGGAAAAACAAAATGAGATCACGTTTTTTAGCAAATGAGATCCCATTTCGCTTTGGGACCTCAAGCTAAAAACGAGATCCTGTGTTGTAAAGGCTTAAAATTTGTAAAAAAACCAAATGGGATCTTGTTTCTAAATTTTTTAGTTTTTAGCCTAGTTTTTGCTATGGGTTTTAGGTTGGAAAAAAGGCTTGGGGAGTCGACCCTTAGCTTTGGACCTACTTTGACCTGCAACTTGAAAGTCATGCCAGTGTTAGTAGAAAAGAGTGACTTTGGACATATGTTGGAAGATGCTTTTTTGCAAATTTTTTTGACAAAATGAAAACCCATTATAGATTAGATTGTGTAGATTCCAAATATGTAATTTTTTACAGTTGGATTATTTTTTCTATTTTTCAAATAATTTTTGATGAAATTGGTCCATAAACTTGAAATATCAAGGTTTTAAGTATTTTAATTTTTTTTTTATTAAAATATTTTTTTGAAAAAAGAATCATATGCCCACATTCTTTAGACAATTCCTTTCAATTTGAAAAAAGAAAATCAAAAAATTATAAGTTTAGGTCATCTTATGTGTGACGTACATGAGTTTTTTTCAAAACAACAAATATGACCAATAAAAAATTAACAAAAAAAATATTCAAAAAAATTACCAAAAAATATCATCCACACTTATCAATGTGTTACAAATATTTTCCCAAAAGGATTCAAAAAATTTCAATTATTTAGGTCAAAATATGGATGATGTACACACGCATGGTATGGTAAAAAAAATGACTTTTAAAGAGTGGTTTCTAGACACGCCTAATGAAAATCAATTTGTATCATATGGATATTAAAATAAATTACATATTTGGAAACTAGATTCAAAGTACTACATTTCATAATATTGATTGTTTTAAAGATTCACTCTGTAAGTGCTTCAAATCTTTAGGTCAAATGAGACAGATTTTGAAAATAAGGGAAAAACACTTCCACTTTTTTGCCAAAAAGTGGACTCAACTTGTTGCACACACCCTATAATAGCTTCCCAAGGCTTTGTGGGGCTCCACATTTACTTGCAATAGATGCCATAAATGTGTATTTTATTACCAAGTCACTTGCAACAACATTAGAAGTTAAAAGATTCACTCTAGTCATTTATGCTATCAATTACCAATAGAAATACACATAGTATCTCAAGTTATTGCTTGTAGCAATGTTGCGGGAGTGACCCTAGGATTTTTGAAGCCTAGAACAATGTTATAGGTATGGTAGAATTAAAAAGGGCATATGGTCTGGTGGTTTGGTATTGTCTAGTAGGGATGGAATGCCAAGAGGAATTGTATATTTGATGGCAATATGGAGGATGGATTGGTAAATAAATTTTTGAAGAGTCAATTATTGCCCTAATAGAAATTCACATCCTTTTTAGCAACATTAGTATGTGGTCATAGTTTTGTGGATAATAAAGGCATGAAGAGTATATGCCATTCTTATTTGAGGGTTTTTGTAGAGTTAACTTGTGCTACAATGTGTTTTGTGTGACATAAATTGTTTCACTTTTGAGATGTTTTCTATTTTAATCCTTTAGTGCACAAGTTATAGGCAACCATTATAAGTGGTTAAATGCATGCAAAGGTAGTTGAGAGCATCTCATTTTTAATTGTATATGAGATGTACTAGAGCGCAATGCAGTTGCCTCAAGTTTATGGATCAAGTGGGTCATGTGTAGGGGAGACAAATGGTCATCACTAATAAAGAAGATGGTCAACTAGGAAAAAGGACCACTGTTGAAACTAACAAAATGATGGTCAAAATGCTTGCTTGAAACATAATAATTGTTACCCCATCTTTTAAAATTTAGCAAGATGCAAATGATTGTGCACAATAATGGACAATTGACATCAATGATAAACCATACTTACCTAAGAAACTGACACCACCAAAGAAAGATGTAAACTATTGTCAAGGAAATAATTGCCTAGATACAAATTTCATTTTGCACATCATCATCTTTATTTTCGCCAACTATACACTTTCATTTGATATCTTATCCCTTGTTGGACAATGCCAAACCACTCAACCACATGCCATGTTTCTTTTAGCCACACCAACATTGCTACAAGCTTCAAAAATTGTAGGACCACACCTACACGATTGCTACAGGGAACACCTTGAGCTATTGTGTATTCTTATTGGTTGTCAAGAGTAAATACAACTTTGAAATAAACCCTATCACTCCTAATGTTGATGTAGGTGGCTTAGCAAAAATTTAAATCCTTATAATATTTATTATAAATGAATGTATTGACCCATAAAATCTTGACAAGCTATTGCATGCCATTTGGAATCTTGTAATAAGAACCGTACAACTCATCTCATCACAAATGTCTTATAGATTAACCTTACTCATTCACCAAAACTTAATTTACTTATAAATCATATCTATTGAATTTTAACTAAAAATGACAATCACTAAAATAAATATAATAAAAAAATACAAAATTTACAAATTTCAACCTTCATACTCTAACAATTGACGTCTTTACCTTTAGAGGAATCAAAACATGAGCCTAAGACGCAAAACTCCAATTATGTCAAAAGTAAAGTAGGTCACTATAGCAACAAAAAAAATTTAAAAAAATAAAAAAATGTTAAGATATCGAGGCATGGCCCCACTCACATCTCTCTCCATAGTATTTTGTCCACGTTTTATTTGATGAAGTGATTTGAAAGCCTTGGTTCCCTCACTTTCTCAATATGGGCGGTTGTAAGGTATAATTAAAATCTCCTTGATAATAATATATTTTTATTTTACTAGTGGATGGTGGTGACACGTGGAAAATGAATGGAAAATGGAACTGTCTACCATTCCCGGCAATTGATTATCGACATATTTATGAGCAATGTGACTAGATAGAGATATTGATAAGAACAAAAAGAATTATTGGGGGTAATGTGTGACATTATGAGGATTTTTTTCAATAACAATCCAAAATAATTATGACAAATAAGACAAAATCATTAAATAAAATTCCTTAAAATATTCGACACTACATTAATCCAAATCAAATATCACTCATATGTAGCAGAGATTTCTAAGAGCTTATAATTATTATATAATTTATTTAGATCTTAGATTAAATATCTTGTATTAAAATTAAATAAATTTTTGAATATTTTGTAGTGTTTGAATTTTGATGATAACAATTATATAAAATCCAATAACAATTATGAATGGGGAGAGAGGATTAGATTAAGGCACAATAGTCACATTAGTACAAATGGCAATTTATTGTCCACACATTTATGAGCTTATCCATATTAAACTAGAGAGTTCCTAATAGAGACTAAAGCCAAAATATAGGTAGTCATGTGTCCCATGACTAGGACTTCCCCGACTAGCATAACTCAGAGTAATTCTAATATGACTTGCAGTTCACAATAGAGTTTATTTGGTTAGAAGAAAAGAATAAGTTTCCTCACATGGGTATCACGATTATTGTGGTATCTTCCAAAAAATCGGTTCTATAATAAATCATGTGAAATGTTACTTGTTTATTTATTTTTTACTAGGATATATGTGTTTGCTATGTTTCGTGTTTTGTTGTGTATGTGTTGGTTAAATGAAGTTGTATTTAGTGGTGTCCATTCTCTTATTACTATATGAGTGCACTCTCTCCACTTTTGGACATTTGTATGTCCAACATGCTCCTCCTCTACATCTAAAATAGGTACCATTGAAAGTCCTCCCATGACCTCTATTTTTCCTTCCACTTTTTTTGGACTCATCTCATCGCTAAAGTCTTGTATATCATTAGATGTTGTAGTATTTTTTTGGTGAATTTCATTGTTTATCATAATGCTTGTTTTGTGATTGTCCTTACCTTGCACTTTCTATTTTTAAGATAGCTTATCCTCTATCTTTAGTGTAGGTTAGTAGACCCTTTCAACATATTGATTTGGTATCAAATAGATCTCATCTTGAATTTCACTTGCAATCTATTCAAATATTGAAACACCTTCTCCAATAAAACATTAATTAGAAAATGTAGTTCTTAGAGAATTTAAGGTTGGAGACTTGATTTTTAAATAAACTCAATATAATCCACATGAAATAGATAAGATTCAAGGAAATTTTTAGTCAAATTTGTTAGGGTCATACATCACTACTTTTAATTGTGGGTTATG
Source organism: Sequoiadendron giganteum (assembly GCA_007115665.2). Classification (NCBI taxonomy): domain Eukaryota; kingdom Viridiplantae; phylum Streptophyta; class Pinopsida; order Cupressales; family Cupressaceae; genus Sequoiadendron; species Sequoiadendron giganteum. The sequence continues at coordinate 96,073,888 of CM021100.1, forward strand.
CCCTTATGGATTATCTACCTTGAATGGAAAGTTACTTAAGAATAAAACTAATGTTACTAGACATCTAAAGTGTTAATACACCTAATTTTTAAATGGTTTAAGCTTTCTATGTACCACAACATGACAAAACATAACATATTAATAGATGCCACAAATAACTAGGAGATAACACACTCACCAATATATTGTTCAAATATTATTTTCATTGTGTGTCATTTCTTATAGATGATTATATTTTATATGACAATAATATGAATCTTGTTATTTGTTGTATCAATCATAAGAGATTTGATGATGATATCATTTCTTATCTAATCATGGCACATTTGATACACCATTTTGGTTAGCTTCCCCATTTAAGGGAATTTATTATTTTTTTATCATTTGACCCAACTGAATTGGTCCACTCTCTCTTGAAGAAAATTTCTTTATTATGTATTGTAATTTTATATGATCATATATCTTAAAGTATTTATGTGAGAAATGTTCTTGCATGGTAATATCTTTTATAACATTATTCCTATGTATTGTATTTTTATATGATCATATATCTTACACTATTTATTTGATAAACGTTCTTGCATGATAATACCCTTTTTGACATCATTGGTATGGTATTGGCCTGTTGATATCATATGCCATTATTTTTGTGTTGTCTTGTATGATCACATTATACATGTCATAAAATTTATACATTACTACACTTGCATGCTCTATGTTCCATATCATACTTGACCTTAACATTTGGGGAAAAGTTGGGGGCAATGTCTATTGCCCCCCACTATATGAAATTTCATGATGATATATTTTTTCCTATGTTTAGGGAGTCTAAGCACATTGAAATATGTGGAAATTACATGCTCCTTTACTCAAATTGAGTTCATACTGTTATTATGCATCTATTTTGAGAGGGCTATTTCATATCCTTATTACAAACTTAGCTTTTACATGAGTATAAGCATGCATAGATTGAGGGGTCCATGTTGATTCTTTAAAAATCCTCAACAACCCTATGCAAGGGGATCTCATTTGTAACATTTGCATGACTTTGTGTTTTTCTTGTGTAAATTAAGGGAGCTACACTAGTTTTAACTTCAAAACAAACTTAAACAATATGATGTCATTTTTCTATTATGCCTATATAGATTGAGGAGTAACATTAGTTCCAACTTCTTGACAATCATATATACACTATCATCCCTTTTTATTCCCACAACCTTTTACATGTTTCACAAGGGATAACTTAGTCACATTCTTGTTGATGGTGGTTTTAGCATAACCAACTCCAAGTAGTTAAAATATAACTCTACTTCTCTTGAAAAGTAGAAAATTTGACTCCAAGATTCCTTTCCAATAAGGTATTGACCATGTTGGACAACTAATTGACCTATGTGATTTGTTAACAAGGAAAATTTGTTGGTAGGATCGAGATTAGACAAAGATAATCAATCAAATGATTCAAATCTACTGAGAAACAAATAGTTTAATTTTCTAAAATGTAGATATGAAAGTATTTATTATTCTATTTAACAAAATAAGGTAGATCTAGAATTTTATAATGCCTAACATACATCCAAATCTATCCTAAACTAATCTAAAAAACAAATATAAAAAATTAATTAGGGTTAGAGAAAGACGAAATTGAAATAAATAATCGAACAACAATAAATCACACATAATCTCTTATATTTGAATGGTTAGATGAGATCCCTCAACCAATATTAAAACATGATTTATGGAAAAATGGACATACAATATCACTCTTTCTCCAACAAGGAATTCAAATATATCCTAGGAGTCCTAATTGGATTGACTAACAACCTCACAAGGTGAGTCAATTCTCAATAAGAAAGACCTAGGAAGGGATTCTTTCAACTTAAAGAGGTTCACCACCAAGCAAATGCTTGGAAAAGATAAATGAACATTCAACCTACAAAACCTAGTTATGCAAGCTAAATGAGAGATGTAAATGATGAAATTATGTAACAACAAGATAGGATGTGTGTACTTGGGAAGTATGTAAATGTTGTGAGGATTCCAAAAATGTAAAGAAGTTGTCCAAATATGCTAGGGAGGACAAAGATGCCTTTATTGTTGTCTTAGTCCCACTGTTGTTTTTCGGGGCAGATGCAGAATCTTTGGATGTCGGATTGGGGTCTCAAAGAATCTCTGAAAAATACCTCTGGGAGGACTAAGATACCCTAGGTGGCGTATTAGTCCTGTTTTGAATTTTTGAAAACTTTGAATATGATCCTGAGGTGTAAGATCTGTACTTGCTTCTTCTCCGATCTCAGGTTTTAAAACTTCTGAATTTAGCCTGTAGGTGAGTTTCCATGAAGATGACAACTTTGTAATGCAACTTTGCAACTTTTACAACTTTGCACTCCAATGATCTTCAAGTCTTCAACCTAGATCTATAATCACAAATATGCAAGATGGGAAAAACTTGTTGTTTGTTAGTGAATGGGGGTTTTCCTTGGTCAAAACCCTTGTTGGTAATTAAACCTTGAAATGAAATAGAATAATGAAGGAAATGGTGAATGAATAACATGCAATGCTACAACTCGCCAAACCCTTGAAAAGTATACAAATTTGTGTGAAATGGTTGCAATGGATATGGATCTTGAATCAAACGGATGCTTGATATATCTTGAATTGCTTGCTTTCTTGAAACAAAACCCTACATCACAAATGTTAGCACAACAACACACATGATGCATGAAAATCTTTGATATGATACTTGAATCTTGATGATAGCTCCAAATGCTTGATAGAATGCTCTTGAATGCTCTTGTGAACTCAATTATGCTATGATGAATGTTGTCACAAAATAATTGTTATTAGAATAAATGAATGAACCTTGTATTTATACTTATCTATGCTTAATATCCCAAAATTACATCACACCAAGCTGACATATGAATTCATTAAATTAAGGAGGCTAAATCCTGAAAATAACTCAAGGGGGACTAAGACACCCTAGGTGGAGTCTTAGTCCCAAACCTTGAAATTTGGGGCGGAAACATCAAAAAGAGGCCCAATTAAGATGCCTCAAATTCAGGGTCCTGAGACCTTTGGGGGACAAAGACGCCCTAGGTGGATTTTTAGTCTCGACCCAAAAATTAGGGACACACAGATGAAATCATTAAATTATCATTTATGCCTTGGAGAATGTTAGGATTAGCCATAAAAATATGTAATTCATAGGGCTTGCAAATGTAAAATAGGACCAATTAAGCCATAAAGAAGCATAAACAAAGCAAGGTGGGCCCAAACAAGTGTGAAAATGAAAAGGAATGCATTTTACTACACTACAAAATAATTAGTATTCCACACAACCATTCACAATACCAATGTAAGCATATGAAATTATAACATAAGATGTTTCAAGTTGCATACAATCAAATCACCATATACCATGCACAAATTTTAGACATAAATTTATGGAAGCACAATTAGAACAAAAATATCACCATATTATTCAATTTTATATAGATAAAAGGAACTTCATCATTACCAAGATCAGGGCATCGATGAAACAACATGCATGGTCCTTTAATTAGTATCAAATTTTATAAATTTAGAATGCTCAGTAGAAATATCATGCTAAAATTGCAAGAGTTTTTTATAAACATCATATGTCTAACCCCTCAAAATATCCATAAGGAAGCAATAAAAAACCACCTTCATCGCCCAAAAATCTTAGGATGTCAACTTGCTAACTAAAACCCTAATTCTAACAACTCGACTTCAAATTTTAGAAAATCAGTTACAAGTGAAGTTGGATTCTCAAAACCACTTTTTACAACTTATCAACTCACCTAGGTTGATTTATCATGTTTATTAAAAAAGAATAATGAATAAAAAAATTAATAGAATGGATTGATAGTAGGAGATATCATGCCTGACTTGGAAAATTATCTATGAAAGAGGTGATTGCCTCATTCAAGTAATCCATATTAGGTCCCTTATGGTATTTGATATTTTTCTTTTGAGAAGAGATTGACCATTTGATTTTTCCTTGAAGTTATTTGAACTTAGTAAAGTCTTTCTAGAACCACTTCAAAGAAGCCTTAGCCTTCATCATCATTTTGATGGATACCTCATATATCTGTTGATGGAGGGAATCTATGAATTCCTTTATTATCACTCTTGCTAGTCAAAATAATGAAGAGTTCTCCCAAAAAGTGTAAGGAAGATCCTCAATGAAATTCTCTATCTTTTACATTGCCTTGTTACCTAAGAATTTGCTCTTATTCAACTTGGATTCACATTTATTGAGTGTCTTTATTCTAGGTTTGCTGGATTTTATCCTCTCTATCAACAACTCTTGGTCATCTTTGTTAGAAATGCCAAGCCTAACCAGCTCCATAAGAGTGGCTCTCATTCTCCACAAAAGCAAAATATACTCATCCCACATCAAAAGTTCTCCATCAACTTCTATTTCAATGTCAACTACTAAAATTTCCTTATCACTAATGGTGTGATAGGCCCTCAATGCTTTCTTATGACTCTACTCCCTAAATATTGTAATCCTTCTCTCCATTTTGAGGTAGCAATGAGAATTCCTTCTGGCATGGATTTTAACCATTCTTATTTAACGCAGACACCAATGTAGGAGTAGGTGAAATTAAATGAATGGGTCCAACCAATTGATTGATGTATGAAATGAGCTCTCCCACTTGAGCTTTGAGTTCTTCCTTGGTGTTTTCATCTTTCTTCATCTTCTCAAGTATGGTGGATACCAATAATTGCAATGACTACTTTTCCTCCTCTTTGGTTAAGGACCTCAAATTTATTTGTTGTATGGTATATTCCCCAAGTGTCATTTGGTCTTCTACCTTGTCTTCTATGGGGGTGGTTGTATGAGACAATGTTGCACCATGCTCATCCACTGTTATTATGGAGAGTCTCTTTTCTCTCTTCTTATTCGGTTGAGCTTTAAAGAATTTTTCTAATGAAGAAAAATCCTCTTCCTATTGAGTGTATGTCCTCTTTATCTTTTGTGAAGTATGGTTGATCCATACTAGAGTTATTATAGTCTTAGTTCATAGATGATGGAGAGTATTTACAACCATATCTAGATAGTGTAATGATGGAAATAGGGTGCCCTTTATCTTTTAGGAGATGAAGCACAATGAGGGGGGGTTCCTATTTCACTCTTATTACATTCAAGGAAACCTTAGAGATCTCAATCCAATGATTGTATGAGAGAGAGATCTGCTAAAGGTTGTCTTGGGGTATGATCAATAACTAAAGAGGGGTTCACCACCAAACTAGGGCTTGGAAAGACAAATTACATGCAAGATCTAATGATTAAACCTAATGATATGTAAAGCTTCATTGAATGACCTAGGAATGAATGAAAATTAGAATAGTAAACTGGAAAAGTCAAAGATGTGCACCTAGAAACCTATAGCAACTTGAATGAAGAGCTAAAATGCTAGAAATTTTGAATTGAATGCACATTGGGACTCATACACCAGGTTGGGCGATTTAGTCCCAAATTAGGGTTTCTAGGTAGGAACAAAAATCTAGCAGAGACAAGTCTGAAACACTTGGAAACTGGAAAGTCCACTATACTGGGACTTATATGCCAGAAGTGGCGTACTAGTCCTGCTTGGCCTTTAAAAAATTCAAAGTCAAAATATGATCTTCAAACTTTTTTCTATCTTCTCAACTCGATTTCTAGATCTGAATTATTGAATTTTGCTCTATAGATGTCTTTTAATGATCTTGTAAACAAGGTGGCAACTTTGAAAAATTTGCAACCTTGAAAACTTTCCAATCTTTCTCTTCAATATGTCTTCAACCTATATCTGTAAATCACACACTAAAGAGAGGCAAAAATATTTTTTTGTTAGTGGAAAGGGGTTTGCCTTGGTCAAACCCCATTTTGGTAATCTCACCTTGTAATGAAATCAAATAAAAAGGAGGAATGATGAATGAAAAATAAGTAATGTTGCAACTCACCAAACCCTAGGAACAAAGTGCTACAAACATGTATGAAATGGCTTTAATGGATGTGGATCTTGACTCTTTCTTGAATGTTGTAGATCTTGACTTGAATGCTTGCTTGAATCATGAAACCTTCCATCACAAATATTAGCTCAAAAATAAACATGAAGCATGATGACTTTGACATGATGCTTTATACTTGAATAATGCTCCAAAACACTTGATAATCAACTCTTGAAGGCTCTTGATTTCTCTTGTAAAATATTAAATACTCTCATGAACTCATATTTTCTATATGGAATGCTCTCATGAAAGTATTTGGTGAAAATGAGTGAAATAACCTTGTATTTATACTTGTTTATGATAAATTTCCCAAAATTACAACACTACAAGCCGACATTAAATCTAGGAGAATAAAATCCTGAAAAGAATTTGAATTTAATTTAAGTTTAAGTCACATTGCCTCATACACCAGAGGTGGCGTATGAGTCCCATTAGGTTAGGATTTAAGACAGACTGTTCAAGAAAGGCTTAGATTCATGTGAAATCCAAATCGGGGCTCCAAAACTTAGGTGGGACCCATACACCCAAGGTGGCGTATGAGTCCCAGCTCACTAAATCTAGGTCATACAATCCAAAAACACATGAATCATGATTGGATGTTGATAAATGTCAGGATTATCCTCAAAAATATGTATTAATTAAGGCTTGTGGATACAAAATAAGGCCAAATAAGGCATAAAGAAGCCCAATTTATTAATGAAACCCTAGATTAGTGTGAAAATGTTAGGATACACCTTACAACACCCTAAATAAGGCACACCTAGGTCTATTAGTTTATAAGGGCCCAAAACATAATGTGAATGTGCTCAACACATTACAACACTAAATCAAGACAACATTAAGCTTAACTTCAACATGGAGGGCCCCAACGAATGTGAAAATGTAGAGGGATACATTTTATATCATTATAGATAGTAGTACTTGGTGAGATTCCAACTTTCCTATTTGGTGAAACAACTAATTCTTGTAGTAGGTTGTCGAGGTTTTAAATAAATCCTTTAGTAGTTCATCCACCTATTCACCATCACCCCTAGGTTAATTTTATTACTTAGGGTGAGGAGGTGAAGGTAATGCTGCATGTGGGGAGAATGGGGAGGTGAAGGAATGGGAGTTTGATGAGGGTTACTGGAAATTTATGGTAGAGACATAGGGGTGAAGGAATAGGGGATTGATATGGAAAATTTTGGGTTGGAGAAGGTTTCCTAGGAGGTGATTGGGGTGTGAACCATGAGGTGGTGAGGGGATGGGAGATTCTCTTGCAAGATATGGAGATGGAGATCTGATAAGAAGAGTTGGTTGAGGTAATGTCTTATTTCTTCTAATGTCTAGGATATTATCTTCTTCATCCTCACTCGTTAGATTCTACGATAACTATCTTTTCTTCCCTTTTCCTTTTTGTGGTTGCAACCCTAGTTTCTCTTTTTCTTTTCTTCCTCCTATTGTTGTACTTAATGATTTTGCACCCTATTATTATTTTTTTTGGCCTTAGGATGTGGATTTATAATAATATTTTGTGTTTCCAACCAATGCACTAATCCAACTATGACATTTATGGCTCTATTATCAATTGAGGAATCTTTTGGGACTGACTAATCCACTGCATTTATTGGTTGGTTGAATATCCTCTCTATGTTGTATGAGGGATACCAAAATTTCTCATCATCCTCTGATTCCTTGGATATTTTTTCCAAAGTACATACTCTGACTATTGATGCACTCAGGGGAGGTCCTGCAACAATTGTTAGAGTAAAGGTTTTAACTTAATTATGTTAATTAAGTTGCCTTTATTCCTCTCTTAAGATTTCACTTTAGTTTGCATATTGTGACATTTAATAATTATATTAATTATTAAATGTCTACCTATTAGGGTTTCTTTTAGGTTTTGCACAATCTCCTTTCTTAAGGATTGATCATTGTATTATTACCTCTCTCTGATTAATACATTTTCAGCTTTCAGAGCACCCTTGTTTTTCTGTCTCCAATGTCTTCTTCTGTGACAGGTTATTTGCATGCATGTGATCTTTGGGGTCTGTGAAGTTGGATTTCACAACTTCTACATGGTATTAGAGCTCCAGACCTGCTGCTTCTTGTTCATGTTTTGAAGGATTTTTGGAGCTTCAAGGGTTTGGGGTTTGATTTTTTTATCCAAGGCATACCTCTTTCATCTGGTGAATTTTGAATCAATTTGGAACTCACCATTGTGTTTGGAATGTTCGATTCAGTCAAGATTGACCTTTGTTTCATCAAATTTGGCTTCATGGCGTCAGATCTACGAGGGTTTGAAATTTTTTGAGGGTTCCTGATCCAGAGCACACCTACAATTTTGGAGCATTTTGAGTCCAAACATACCTCACCATCACATTCAGAGCGCCCAAAAACCCCTAAATCGACTGTCAAATCATCAAAATTGGAAACAGTGACTCTGAGAGGCAAAAAAAAATCATTTTTGGGTCGTACGGCCTGATACGGCACGTAATCCGAGAAAAAAAAATCACAGAGTCAGTGGGCACCGCCATCAGTTAACCGCTAGTAGTTAATGCTAGCGATTAGCCTAACCACTAGGTTTAACCCTCAAACTTTTTTGGAGCTACTTGCACAAAATTGGGCATATTTTTTGCATACGATCTCCGTTTTGAGAAAACGAGATATCGCCGGAAAGCTGTTCCGGTGCCGTTCCAGTGGTGCTGGTTATTTTTTCTGATTTCACCATTTTGCAGTCTTGTTTTCCAGTCAAAGTCAGAACTTGTATTTTTAACTCCTGGGGGCGTATCTTTTGCATTCGAACTCCATTTTGCGCAAACTAATAGGCATTGGAAAGGTGTTGCAGTAATATTTCCAGATATGCAGTCTATTTCATTATTAAATTTACCAAGTAAATTTTATTCAGCTTTGTGTGTTTTTACACTTTGCTCAATTACTTGGACATTCTGGCACCTACATGGGTTTTTCTTGTGTGGGATGGGTTATATTAATTTGATCTAGATGCAGTAAGGTCAGATTTCTCATTTTTTTTCATTTGAAGAGTTATCATGGGTTTTTCTACTCACCCTTCAGTTGTTATTTTGGAACGGGGTAATTATGAGTCATGGGCAAAGGGTATACTTACACATTGTAGGTGGCTTAATATTTTGCCTTATTTGTATGATCTCATACCTGAACCAACAACTTTAGAGGGAAAATTAGCATGGGATATCATTAGAAATCACATAGTAGGACTTATATTGTCTAGTGTTGATCATGACACTGTGTTGGCTATATCGGACATTGATTGTCCTCACCCACTTTGGACACGTCTTTGGGAGATCTATGGAGACCCAAATTCCTCTCCATTCCCAGAGGATCCTGCTTCAGATTGTCTCTTACCCATTGCTTGGAGAGAGAATACACCCTTTGATCATGATACTTTAGAGGAGCTTGAGTATTTAGACACCCTTACATGTTTCGATGGATCAGAGGCTTGTCTCATAGTTCCTACTCTTCAGACTGAGACTTCATCAACATCTTTATTGTTCTTGATTCAGTGCAGCAGGGAATCATACATCTTCCAGACATAGCTACTTTGGACTCTTATGTTGCAGACATATCTTTCTTGTTTGTTGAGTCCTATATTGCAGATTTGGAGGATTATTTTGAGGACATTCATCTCCTCTACCTTGACATAGTCAGGTTATCACTGTTCGCCCACCATTATCAGTGCATTCAGAGGTTGCATTTCAGGATTCTCCACATCAATTTGGATTTGACATCATTTGTTTCAGTTCAGATAGAGAGTTTCTTCAACATCCTATCATGGCACACATCTTGAGACAGATTGGTTCATCACTCTTCACAGGGTTTCTTCGACATTTTCCTTTGGATCCGTTTCTTCCCAAGGGGAGGAATATCATTTGCCGCTTCGGGATCTCCTTTTGGATTCTACATCAGGCATCTACCATTGTGACAGGATTTTCTTCATTGTGGGGGGGCCTTCTTCTCTCTTTCTATCTCTCCTATGGAGACCATTGTACATGTACTTATATGATAGAAGCTGTCTATGGGGGGTATCATGTAATCCACCTCCTATCCTTCTTTCATTAGTACATCATATTCATTTTTTTGCATTCTATTTTGGGGAGGAGTTTTGTTCCCACTGGGTTTTCTCCTTTACCCCATTTCATTTAGTTTGCATTGCTTTTGTAAATGGGTACCTGATCAGGCCTAGTTGTCGGGACCCATGTTTGCTTTCATGCATTGTAGTTACCTTTTCTTTCTTGCACATGTTTGTAGCTGCACTCTTGCTCATCTTAAGGGGGGGTGTTAGAGTAAAGGTTTTAACTTAATTATGTTAATTAAGTTGCCTTTATTCCTCTCTTAAGATTTCACTTTAGTTTGCATATTGTGACATTTAATAATTATATTAATTATTAAATGTCTACCTATTAGGGTTTCTTTTATGTTTTTCACAATCTCCTTTCTTAAGGATTGATCATTGTATTATTATCTCTCTCTGATTAATACATTTTCAGCTTTCAGAGCACCCTTGTTTTTTTGTCTCCAATGTCTTCTTCTATGACAGGTTATTTGCATGCAGGTGATCTTCAGGGTTTGTGAAGTTGGATTTCACAACTTCTACAACAATAATCAACACAAAGCAAAAATATTTAGGTTACAAATCTCAAAACTCTTAACTTTTCTCCAATTCAGCCTATCACCTTGTAGCACTGGGAACCCACTCAATCGGGTGTAACTACACAATGCATTTCTTCCTGATGAATACCTTAACCAATTCAAGGACCCATTTAAGTGGTCAAAAACATATCAACAAACCACTATTGGTTACTTTGGACAACTTCACTAAACCAGGCCTTTTTCGCCTTTTAGGACTCAAATAAGCCCTCTTTTACAAAGAGACTTATCACCAAACTTTCCCAAATCCTCTAAAACCTTGGGACATAAATCCTTACATGTCAAAACCCAAGAAGTCACTATTAGTTCTCATAAATTCACTCAACTAAGTGCCAAACTCAAAAACCCTCACTTATAGCCACAAATCTAGGGTATTATGGGAAATCCAACTACCCATCTCCACACAACCTTACCAATACCTTAAAAAAGTCTAAAAACCTCTGCATATGCCTAATCAAACCAAAGACAATGCTGCCCTAGTCATTTTCTTACTTTGACATATCAAAACCTCTCAAATTCATGTGAAAATCATAATTTTCACAATTAGAGAATCATGATCAACTCAATACTCTGCCTCCATTGCACTCACAAAGCTTGAGATCATCTAATCCTATGAAAAAAATCCCATTCCACCTAATTATAGTGATCACAGTAAGGTGGAATGGGTTCTAATCCATTGTATCAACTACAACCCCTTAACCTTGTCTTATACAAGCATATTCAATAAAAACCCTCTAACTTTCACCAATTGCTATGAAAATACACCAAAATTGTAGGAATCAAAAGTAGATTCACCCCACTTCAATATCCAATTCAAATAATTTCAAGTTAGGGCTTGTACGAGCCGTATAGTTTAGGAAAAAATGAGGGAAAACACATAAAATCACAAAAAAAAGGGATATTCTTTATTTATTTTGCTTTTAATCTTCAAGATCAATCTGCGTTCGATCTTTTCACATAATTTTTATATTTTTTCCCTTTCAAACTAAATTTCTAACTTCCTAAAACTGACTCCTCAAATCTCATGACCATTTGTCTTCCTCTAATCTGTTCTTTTACAACTTTATTTTTGACATCTTGCCAAAAATGCAATTTTTGCAATGTCAAATAATCTTGACCACCCCAAACACCTAAAATGACTAAGTAAATCATTTAAATGGTCTCAAGACCTTATTTTAAGAAAAAAATTCTAAAATCCTGAAGCCTACACAATATTCTCTTGAATTTTTTATTTTTGTTTAATGGTGCTCCTGCATCAATTATATCCATAGTTGTCTTGTAATAGTCTTTGATCCTTACTTCAGGATTATCTAGGAAGTTAGCTCAGTAGTCCTCTAGAGAATTTTCATGTTTGAAATATACCCCTATTACTGGGTTGATCTCTCCTATGGGATCAAATTTATGCCTTATATCTCCAAAAGGGTCCATGGCTAGTGGAGCCATCTCAACTTTTGCAGTCTTAGTTGTTTTCCCATTGGCACAAGAATACACACCCACCTTGATGGGAAGACATACCCAAAATTATGTTTGTTTGCTACTAGCTTTTGAATCTCTACAACTTGTCTATAAAGCTCTAACAAGATGAATTTTACATTAGGATACTTGGGCAAGTTGTAAGGTGCCCTATGAGAGCTTGCAAATCTAATATATGTGAAGGTCTTGAATTGGATATATCAATTCCCCCAATTTACTAACTCGATAGCTTATTCTACAAATAACCTTTTAGCAAAGTCATTTTCTAGCCTTCTTACAATTTCAAAAATGAAGGAATCATTGAATATACAATAATTATTTTTGGCTTTCTTTCATTTCCAACTAGGGGTAGTGATGGTATATTCTTGTTTTTCCTAGTTGGAGGGAGCCAACTCTTCTCAACCCCCAAAAATCCGATTCATAAGCCAACAAATATACCAGATATGATGTCATATATAATTTAGTACTCTCCACTACATCAATCAATTAGTCATGCATATTGTTGGCATATGGCTTCTAGTATTGTCATTGATGGCAACCTAAGTCATTCATCCGGTCCACAGTCTAGTATTGGTTCATACCGGTAGAACATAATGAAGAATAGGGTATCTGGTTAAAGGCAAAGATGTCGATCTATATACTTCACCAAACTATTCTTTTGAGTTGTGGATCTCAGAGAAAGGTATATTTGTGTTCATACTACCTTATTCAAGATGTATTGAGGCACACATTTACTGGTGTACGATCTGGGAGATCCAGTACATTGATCTTTCTATTATCTGTGCTAAGAATGTTGACTTGTCAAATATAGCCATTGCAAATATCTAAGGAGTAATTGGTTAAATGCTTTCATGTTTGAATATGTTTATTTAGGGTCCCTACTATGCTATGGCCGACAATGGGTGGTGCGCATAAAGAATTAGTTGAGGATTTAGCCGACAATTAAAAATTATTTTATGTTATATTAAGGACAACATATGGATGATCAAATCCTTAGTAGCGGATATATATATGAGATCGATTGTATCATTTCGAAGGTGCAAATGTGTGTGATGTGAAGTATTCCAGTGTGGTGCGAAAATCAAAAGGGTAGTGATGCAAATTTATCTATGTATCTATTTATGATGCGAATTACAGAGAAAAGCAGAGCAGAGCAGAGTGAAGAGCATAATCAGATAGCAGATCCAAAATTTGATCTATGAGACTGATCGAAACTATAACCTGGCATGAGTAGATGCTATTACTTTAGTTCAAACATTCAGATGGTTTTAATTTGAATGTTTTGTAAGGCAGTGAGCCTTTCCTTTTTGAGCAGTGAGCTCTAGGAAGTGAGCCTGAATGCAAGTGCATTCCCATTTTGTAAAACTTATATTTGAGTAGTCAATTTGTGGATTGACCTCCACTGTGGTTTTTCCCCTAACAGGGTTTCCACGTAAAAATCCTTGCGTTATGGTGTTGTGGATTATTTCTTTGAATGTTTGCATCGTTTCTTTGGTTTAATGTTGAAATGGTTTTAATATCAGATTAATAAGGTTTATATTTGTAGAACACTAATTCATCCCCCCCTCTTAGTGTTCCCTTGAGTCCAACAATTGGTATTAGAGCAAGTTCCTCTGAAGAAGTTTATCAGCTTGAGGTGGATCTTGGAATGTAATGGACTTTGATGGTCTTTAGCATCAGCTTCTAGTGGCACTTGATGACCTTGATCTGTCTAAAGTAGAAGTCAGGGAATTGAGAGCGAATCTTAAAGATGTTGAGAAATTATTCAGACATTGAAGGATCAGATTGTTAAATCCAGAGAGAAGAGAAAGGATCTTTGTGATCAGATCAAGAAAAAAGAGAGCATAAATATGGATGATGCTCACCTGAATCAAACCTTGGAGGAAATAACTAAAGAATGTGAAAAGCTTTCCAAAGACAATGCTACCCTAAAACATGAAATGGAATCTATGGTGATGAAGCTAGCCAAGGAGATTAAAGAAAGGAAGAAGAATGAGGAGAACCTTGCTCAATCCTTAAAAGAGAAATTTGATGAATGTAGAAGAGTAAATGGAGAATTCATTCAGTTGGAAACTGAACTGCAACAATCCAAAAACAATGAAGAAGAATTTGAAAAACATATTGTTATTCTCAGGAATGAACTTGCTACTACAAATGAATACAAGGAGAAGTTTAAGATTAACTTAGTTAAGCTTGATGAGATGACTCAAGGACAAAAGAGTGGAAATGACAATCGAGGTCTTGGATATGAAAAAGGAGAAAGCATCGGATCTGGACAAAAGAATTTCAAGTAAGGTAACCAGATAAACAAAGGTGGAAGGTATCTGGTAAGACAACCTAATGCTCAAAATTTTAATGGATACTATTTTTCTTGCAATAAATTCGGTCATATGGCAGCTTAATGTAGAAGTAAAATACAATAAAAAGATTCATCATTTTTTGGTCAGTGTTTCAATTGCAAAAAGTTTTGTCATAAATCAATTGATTGCAAAAATATGTCAAACTACTCTGTCAACAAAAGGAATGTTGAATGTTATACCTGTGGTAAATTTGGGCATATTTATAATCAATGCAGATCGAGAAGAAATATATGGAATGATTGGTCTGGACAAGGAAATACTGTGTGCTACAATTGCAAAAAATGTGGTCACATTACAAGATTCTATAGAAACAAAAATATGGATAGAAGAGGTCTGGTATACAAAGGCAAAAATACATAGAAAGATGATAAAGGAAAAGGAAAAGTGACTGCAGATGAAATAAGAGATTAGATGAAGAAGACATGGGTAAGGAAGAACGAGTCTGATGCTGGAAATGGTTCTATAAAAAAACCTGCTTCCATAATTCCTCCAGAAATTGATCTCAAACCACTTGCCTAGGGGATGTTTTTCAAGAAAATCCTTTTTCCCCTATTTGTAGCTGGTACCAGAACATGAAGGATTGTCAAAAAGGAGTATTATTGATCTACAGAGGTTTTGAAAAACATTCACAAGTAAATTCACCAAATCATAGGTCCGTAGAAGAATTTTTCTCTCGCTGTCTGAGAAAACAGAGTATTCAGAAAACCTAGGGCAAAGGAATTTATTACAAGTGTGTGAGCTATAAAAGACAAGTTGAAACTCTTATTTGTCACTTTGCATCGAAGAAGAGAAGAAGGAGAGCACTCGGTAGTAGAATTTTGAAGCAGTGAAATTAATTCGTCGACAAATCTTGAAACACATCAAGTATTTCAATTGTTTTCAAAATTTCCATATAATTTAGTGTGTGGTTGATAAACATAAGTACATAAGGCAAAATGGAACAAATCAAAGGGTCAATCAATTTAGATGAATACAACAATGAGAAGATTAGGGCCATGAGAAATCTATTGTCGCTCGATGAATTGAAGTGGTTAAGAGAAGCCAAACACAAGAATTTGGATATTTGGAGGGTGAAATCACAATACTGTGTCTCACTTTTTGCCCAAGATGGACATTTACGTCAATATTTTTAACTGAATCTTCATCTTCTAAGACCTATAGAAGCTAAACTGTTAAGAATTTGAAGATGATGTCAACTAGTGATTTGTGGCAATTTGTTTGTAGATTCTAAATATATATTTTTTTCATTTTTTTTGAAATAAATCATAAATCTTTCAACATTTCCTTTAATAACTAGTTTTAAACAAAAAACAACATTTTCAAAAAGTAACGTTTGTGTCATACAACATAACTTTTTTTCAACATCAATATCTAGGGAAAGGATATTTTTTCATAATTTTTTGTCGCATATTTTTTTTTAAATTAATTTTTGAAGTCACTGTAACTATAATTTGGAAATACATGTGTGTCGTACAACCTAAACTTTTGTGTATACATCGAAATCCATTTTTTTATTTTTTGGTGAAACAAGGACATCAATACTTAGGGAAAGGGTATTTTTTGAATTTTTTTTACAATGGTTTACTATTTTTCCACCTCCGCACAACAAAGAGCTTGATGTTCGTAGAAAAATGTATGTTTAGTAGAAATTGAAAATTAAATACATAATAAAATGAAAATATATCAAATCTATACTTTTTGGAAAGCTTGTTTTGAGGGCTATAATCTTGCAAAATATAAATTTTAAATGATGTTATTTGATCCCTCAAAAGGTGAATAAAAAGTGATTTTTTGCCAATATTTTGATAGGTGCGAAGGAGACTCCATTGTGGGTATGATTTAATATTAGAGGGGTTCTATCCAAGGGGGTTTGATCTAAGGGGGTCTTATCTATCACTCTTCAATTAAAACCCTTTAGATGGAGCCTCTCAAGGCTTAAACAATTAGTTTTTCTAAAAATAGTGATTTCAGGCAAAAATCAGCACATCCCAAAAGTGAGACACACTATTGTGGCAACACCCTGGAATGAGTTTCCCTACTTCAAGGACACATAAATCATAAAATTCATCTTAATTAGATTGAATAACGACACTTTGATTTTGGACAAACCCTACATCATTTCAAAGGAAGTAATTGGAAGTTTGACTGGATTATGTAAAGTCGGGGATATACCAAGAAAGAAATCCATCCAGAATAAAGAAGTTGAGACCCTAACCAGAATAATTGGAGATCAAAGGGAACTGATAATCTCAATGATCAAGAACCCCATGACAAGGTACATTGTGCATGGAGTGTCATATAAAATATTTTTCAAAAATAGAGAAGGTGCAACCTCAGTTGGTGCAGCTTACATTTCTCACAAAATGATAATGGAAGGTCAAGAATTTGACCTGTGTGGACTGCTAAAGAATCAACTGACGGAGAATGCACAATTAACAAAGGAGACAGATTACCCTTTTAGGTTTGGTACTCTGATCATAATGTTTAGTAATGTACTTCCTAAATTGTTTACCAATGATCAATAATGTGGTGTGGAAAGTAAATGAACCGATGTGCAAACAAATCTACACATACTCTAAGAGTTTGGCTAACTGGGATCAAGAACTTGGAAATTTCTTTAAAATTTTACTTGGAAAGTGTGGCTCAATTGGTATTTCTCTTCCAGTAAGAGCACTTGAAGTTGGTTTCTCTTCCAATGGGATGGAGAGAAAGCAGAAAATAGAAAAATAAACTATTGAATATAGTCCTCTGGAATGCAAGATTCCTAAAATTGAAGGAAAAGGAAAGGAACAGGAAATTGTTGATATACTAGATGAAGAAATTGAGGACCCACAGGGAAATGAACTGGAATTTTCTGAACCTGAATAAGAAAAGGAAACGTCAGAAGCAAGTGAAGAAGAATATAACCTAACAAAGGAGAATCTTCTGCAACTTATTCAGAAGGAAGGTGGAATGCATAAAATTGCCAAGTTATGGTCTAGCAAAACCTCATATGATTAGGACATGATTCTAAGTGTTCTAAGTGCTCATATTATGCACAGTCAGATCAAATTTGAAATTTTACAAAATATTCTTATTGAAGAAATTATTGAATGCATAAAAGAAATAATGGACTCTGAGTCTGAAGACAAAGCATAAGGTGTAAGTTATCTCACATTTGAAGGGGCAGTTCAGGCTATCACTTACCAAATTGAATAAGAAAATGAATGAGTTGAGGCAATGCATAAGTGTAACTAATAACATCTATAACTATTGCATTTGTTGGCCTCATGTAGTTGGGAAATACAAAGAGAAATTAGAGTAGATTGGAACATAATTAAATGAGATTGGGAAAATTTTTGATATGTTTTAGGATCGGGATGGTACAATCAGGAGAAGGATTCAAGAGCTACAGTCTGAGCACACAAAAGTTAAATTCACTAAGAACACACTTGTGGAAATTTTTTGGAAAGTGAAGGACCTAACTGAATGCATACTGGAACATATGGTTGAGATACTGAGGAAAGGTGAGAAATTAGAGGATGTGATTGCAATTTCGGAATCCCTCATCGAGATTGTCAACAAGACATCTAAGAATAACAACATGATCATAATCATTGGGTTTTCAATAGATACTTGGAAGAAATTTCTTCCGGAGATGAAGGAAAACCACAAAATAATTTTCTAACTCAAGTAGCAGTGTTATTTTTCAAAATTTGGAATCAGTTTTGAAGTTTTGGAGAGATTGAACATGTGTTTTGTCATTATATTATTGGAATATGGTTTCTATGTTTTTTCATTGATGTCAAAGGGGGAGAGAGAGTAGTGAAAAATTCCTCATCAATCTTAGGGGGAGCTATGTTTTGAAATTTTGAAGTTTGGTAGCGTACTCATATTGATTTTGACACTTAGTAATTTTTCACTAAGTATTTCCATCAATGCCAAAGGGGGAGATTGCTGGCATATTGCTTCTAGTGTTGTCATTAATGGAAACCTAAGTCATTCATCTAGTCCATAGTCTAGTATTGGTTCATACTGGTAGAACAAAATGAAGAATAGGGTATCCAGTTAAAGACAAAGATGTCGATCTGTATACTTCACCAGACTATTATTTTGAGTTGTGGATCTCAAAGAAAGGTATTTTTGTCTTCATACTGCCTTATTCAAGATGTATTGAGGCACACATTTACTGGTGTACGATCTAGGAGATCCAGTACACTGATCTTTCTGTTATCTATGCTAAGAAGGCCGACTTGTCGAATATAGCCGTTGTAGATATCTAAGGAGTAATTGGTTAAATGTTTTCATGTTTGAATATGTTTATTTAGGGTCCCTACTATGCTATGGCCGACTATGGGTGGTGCACATAAGGAATTAGTTAAGGATTTAGCCAACAATTGAAAAGTATTTTATGTTTTATTAAGGCCGACTTATGGATGGTCAAATCCTTGGTAGCAGATATATATATGAGATCGGTTATATCATTTTGAAGGTGTGAATGTGTGTGATGTGAAATATTCTAGTGTGGTGCAAAAATTAGAAGGGTAGTGATGCAAATTTATCTCTGTATGGATTTATGATGCGAATTATAGAGCAAAGCAGAGCAAAGAAGAGCGAAGAGCAGAATTAGACAATAGATCCAAAATATGATCTATGAGCCTAACCGGAACTATAACCTGGCATGAATAGATGCTATTACTTTAGTCCAAAAATTCAAATGGTTTTAATTTGAATATTTTGTAAGGCAGTGAGCCTTTCCTTTTTGAGCAGTGAGCTCGAGCTTGAATGCAAGTGCATTCCCATTTTGTAAAAAATATTTTTGAGTACTAAAATTTTGGATTGATCTCCACCGTGATTTTCCCCCTAATAGGGTTTCCACGTAAAAATCTGTGTGTTATGGTTTTGTGGATTATTTCTTTGATTGTTTTCATCTTTTCTTTGGGTTAATGTTGAAATGGTTTTAATATCAGATTAATAAGGTTTAGATTTGTAGAACACCGATTCACCCCCCTCTTAGTGTTCCCTTGAGTCCAATAATTATCAATAATGATGGATACTCATTCAATATTATTTTGGTCTTCTATCTTCAAGATGAGTTAAAAAATTCATGAGTGGAATTATTTGGCATGGGGGTGTCCATACACCCTACTAAGGAGTGTGATGAGATCCTTTGCATCTTCTCTAACTCACTCTTGTGTTGTACCTTTTCCATCTTCTATGAAATTTTATTGGGCACAAGGAGGAGGTGGTCATTGATAAAACTAGTGGCTTCCTTGTTCTAATTCTCATAGTTCAAGGCTTTCTTCATATCTACAGTGTCATACTACACATATGGTGGGAGAGAAAATAGTCTTTCTATCATTTTTGGATTGATGTCTATCAACACTCCACCTAATGGAACAAATAAATTTCTTCATATTTGATCATAATTTTGGGCATAATTTAACACCAACTCATGAGACTATATTGGAATTGGAAAATTTGATTTGCTTCAACCAACCCAAAGCTTGTTAGACATTATGCCATGTTATTCCTATCTCCTTTATGTTTTTTTTTGTAAAAGCTCTGCAATATCCACATGTCCAAAGTTTGTATCATTGAACTCATTGTAAGGTGAGAAAATTTTGGAAGGGGGATTATACCCCTTAAATTCATACTTCATCTTGGTTGGTTATGCTCACATAATTTTGTAAAAATTACACAAACACCATAATCAGGAAGCATGACATAATTTTGGAAGGAAGAATGTGTTTATAATATAATTTTAATGTTAGCACTTAGTCACAAATTTCAATATCACTTATTCATAGGATTTTGGGAGTCTCTCATTTCTTATGCTAAGTGTCATGGAATGGCTAGGTCCAATGCTTATGTGAAATCATATATTATCGGGTCTCAAGAATAAAAAAGACTCCTTGTCACTTAACAAAAGCAAACCAAGATAATATGCCCCAATTCACCATCTCGTATAAGTGAGTAGTACTCATGTCAAAGATCGAGCATCGATAATGCCACATACTTCATGCTAGTTAGGCCTATTAGCATGAGAATCCTTGATGTTCTCATCCCATTTATAATTTATGGAATAAGTGTTGGGGATTGGATATTGTGATCATCATGTAAACACTACGAAAAAGGATAAACCATTAAAGCTAACCATGTGTTGGTGTTTCCAACCGATTGCCCAAGTTTCTCTAAGGATTAGCTAAATCCTATACTTAAGAACCCTAGATCAATGGTCAATGAACAAGAGAAATATTTTAAAATTGTTCTCTACACTTTAGGCTCTCCAAAACCAAGGTGGGTTTCCCTTTACATAACTCCATTCTCATATTACAATAATATGCTCAATGATGCCAAAACATATTACAATTTTTACACTGACAATTTGGAGGATGAACTTGATTGACTAAATCTTCTTCAATTTTTTTTAATTTTTTTTCAAATTTTAGATTAATTTTGACTAGGTTTTGATTTTGTGAATTAATCTGACTGATTTATCTACTACAGAGTCAAGAATGAGGAAAATTTTCCTAATAAAAAACTAAAACCTAATTCAATGTACTGGTAGAATTTGGAAAATAAATGACTACATGATTAAAAATTTTAGTCATGTGACTACCACTAGTAGTATTTTGAAAATAAATGACTAATTTGTTCATTTATAAGTGACTAATTTGGTAACTGGGTAAAATCACAACTAAATGACTAAATATATGGCTAAATTAATGACTAAATCAATGTGTATTACTCCTCTATTCTTTTTTCTTTCGAATTTGATCATAATCCATAGAGCTAATTAAGCCCTCCTCATGGGACCCCTACCTAAGTGGTTCATTTGGCCACCTAGGTTGCTTGGTGCACCAAAAATACCTATTATGTGGAAGGCATTGCCTCTCGGTGCAGTCTTAAGGCTTTCACATATTTTATAATTTTTTTTATAAACATTTACATTCTTTAACTTTTATTACTAATTATTTTAATGAATCGTTAATATTTTTAACTATGATTTGAAGCTAGTTTGATTTTCTTGTTGTGTTAGCATGTCAAATGTATCAAAGAGCAATTGTGGTCAATTTCACTAATAAATTAAATATGATTTAAAAAATCCAATTGCAATAAAAATGAAGAAATTGATTCACTTCTATCTTCGCTTGCTGATATACTTGACCATCTTAATAATGCGAAATATAAATAACAATGATCGCTTTGTTATGTAAAATTTTTCTCTTTCACACTTTATATTGTTAATTATTTTTATTATATGATATTATATAATAATATAATATAATATTATATTTATATTATAATGTATTTAATATTATAATATATATTATTTTTATTATATATATAATATAATATTAAATACATTATAATATAAATATAATATAATATTATATAATATAAATATAATATTATATAATATAAATATAATATAATATAATATTATATAGTATATTATAATATAATATTATATAGTATATTATAATATTATATAGTATATTATAATATAATATTATATTATAGTATAGTATAATATTTATATTATCCAATAATATAATATAATATAACATAATATTATAATATGTTATAATATAAATATAATATAATATTATAATATTATATGATATAATATTATAATATTATAATTTATTTGGGGTAGGAGATTTATTAATGTTTAATTTATTTATTTTGGGATGCTTTAGTAGGAAATAAACCCTACTATTCTTTAGCTGATGGGAAAAATCAACAAGCAAATCAATTAAAACCCTAATCCTCTTTACCAGATGAAAGCAAAACCAATGGTGATGCTACGACCAAGGAGTTGAATAATAAGGAGGAAGTGTTTGGAGGAGCTGAAATGTCACGTATAGATTTTCTTGATTATTTTAAATGCAAATTATCAATCATGATATTGATTAATTATATTATGTTAAATGATTATTTAAATGGAAGTTAAATGATTATTCAAATTGAAGTTAAATTAAGATTTAAATTGAAATGCATTTACAATGATTCGAAATGTATTTTTTATTTAATTTGGGGTTTGTCATTGCTGATGAAAACTCGAGTGCAAGTGAAAGCAGGAACAGGTGAACGTGATTGAAGGTGAGAACATCGATCAAGTAGAGTTGTTTTAACCATTAGACATGTATGAGGATGGTGGAATCACACACACTCACTTAGTTAATATTTTAATGCATCTTGTGATTCTGTGTTTGCAAATTTTAAAATTGAGTTTAATTGATTTCTCCAAATTTGAAAAAAAAATATGTTGATTTAAATGACGATTTTATTAAATTGTGAGAAAATAGATTTTATTAAACTAAATGATTTATGTCAATATTTTAACATTGTTTGAAAATATTGATGCTTGCATTTTAAAATGTAATAAAATGGATTTTTATTGCGAAATTAAACAAATATGTGATAAAAGTTGTGTTTTATAAATTTAATTGTTTTAATTTGAAAATTATGAAAAAGGAAATTATAGTTGAATAAATAAACAAAGATTTAAAATGGATTTATTGAAAGAAATTTTGAAATCAATTCATGTCAAAATTGAAATTTGCATTCAAAAGAAACTTCAGTTGAACAGATTGAAGAAATATCTTCAATTAATTGGAAAAGCAGCCAGATTTTGAAAACTTAGAGTTTTAAATTGATTTGGAGATCAACCTCAAATTGTGGAGCTATTTTTCTTGTTTTTATCTATCAATGCATGGGAAAGGGAGGATCAATCAGTGAAGAATTTCAAAATTGCAAGGGTGTGAAAATCCATTTTTGGTTTTTAGGGAGAAAAGAGACACATAATTAAGGATCTTGACAGGGAATTTGTTTGATTTTGGGAAGGTAGAGGGAGATTGTTTTCTTTATAATTTTCTTACTGCTCACACACCTCCACTCATGGCCAAGAAGAAAGTCTTTTCATCCCCCATGCACTGCAGATTGGAGTGGAAGTATAGGCGCTATCTGGGATAACTGGAAAGTCTGTCATTCTCCATCCACCTATGCAACCTGCTAAGGGAGGAGTTTTGAGGGGATGCATAGGGAGAGAAAATAAAGAAGTATCCCTACAACATAGCCAGGGAACACCCCACGCATCTGGAAAAAGAGGGAAGATGCAACCAGGCAAGATTCTCCTCTCACCACACACAACTACAATAGGGAGAAGGAAGGAGTAGCGTGACCTGTGCAAGGAGATTGCACACTCTCCACATGCATCCAGGCAGCAAGAGAACTTAGGGAACAAAGGAAGGAAGAATAGAGGGTGCGGGTCAAGAAAAAGTCAAGTGTGCAAGCACAGATGGAAGGCAAGGGAGAGAGAGGAGAAGGAGATAAGATGATAGCAGATCAGGTAAATAGAAAATTGCCCGACTTCAAAAAATACAAGCAATAGAGGATTAACAAACAAAAAAATACAGAGGAGGCACACCAACAAATTCATTTCCAGAATTTACTAGGTAGGATTTTGAGATTTTTAAAACAAAAACATGAATAGAGTAAATTAAATGAAATAGTTATGTTGTTATGTTGATTTAAAAAAATATTTCTATTATTTCAAATTTTGTTTGAACTCTTAAATATCAAATTGTGATTATTCTTCAATTTCTTGAGTACTATTGAATTTGGAAATAGAAAAATATCAGGAAGAAATTTGATTTGAAAGCATTGAAAAGCAGCTGATTGGATTTAGGAAGAGATTCAAAACCGGAAAACATCATTTAAATTTAGATTTAAAAAGATCTTAAACAGGAAACGTTAGTTTAAATCTGATTTACAAATCTAGGAGAAACTCATATTTTGATTGAAAATAATCTTATTTTAAATTAGAAAACATTATATACTGATTTGAAAGAATTAGAAACAGAAAGATTTTCTCTAAATATCTTATAAATTTTTAATGTAATTTTAAAACAAAGGTTAAAATTAGTGAAATTAGCCATTGAAAGTCAAAAATATTGAGAAGCAGAAACTGAAATGATTTATCTTAAAACTTTTTTTGAAAAGTATTAATTTATTTATGTATATTTTGAAAGTATGAAAACAGAAAATAAATCATTTAGATTTAAAATATGATTTTCTTGAAAACGAAACAAATTAAGATTAGTTCACAGAGGAAACAAAATAGATGAGTAAAATGAGCAAAAGAAAGTGTGCTCTTTTATGACTGTTTTACTATATGTATTTAATCTACATACTGGAGATACACCTTCTTTATTTATTTTTGATTATTTAATTTACTCAATTTTAATATTAATTTAATGTCATTTATGGATTAAAGCGATGAAAAGAATAAATTTTTAACTGTTTTCGCTTCAAACAAGATTTCTGTTTTATTATTTTTGAAAGATTGCATTTGATTGATTAGAACCATACATGCTTGATAAATGAATGTGCATGTCATGTTTTGGGAAAGTTACCTTTTGGGACGGGTGCCAAATATGGGTTATTAGAGAGTGTATTTTTTCTTTTCTAAAACTGCTTTATTTATCGTGCATGACATTTTACTTGGCCAAGTAACTTAAGGACCATTGAAATAGATGGAATTAATGAACTCTCTACCATATCCTAGTATTGAACTTGCTTGTTTCTTAAATGATTTAGAAAAATGAAAATGCTTGTGGTTTTACTAGTTATACTAGGCACGCACTAGATTCCATCTTGTTCGTAGATTGCTTTTTGCTAAGCGATTCGTGCAGGGTTGGGTATTCTTTGAATGATTTAAGAATTTCGGGGAAGCGTAAGCTTCGAGGTTGGGCGAAAAAAGCGCCCGATCCTTGTTCTCGTCTTCTTTTTGAAGATTTTCTATTGGATTAAAGATCAACAAATGGCATCTTCATTTATGTTTTATTTATTTTTGAAATATGTATTGAAGAGCTTATGGCAACTGAATGCCTAAGTCTCGAATTGTAATTGATATAACAACTTCTTATGAATGATTATCATTGAAGTGTATTATGACACATGTATGTTTTTAAACTGGAATTATATATTGAATCTATCTTATCGACTTAAGTCGTTGTGTTTTGGAATTGACTGAATTTTAATGATGTCTAAATGAATGACTTGTCGACTTTATTTTGAATATAAATGATATTATTTAAAGTTTTGTTGATGTTTGATTTAAAGAGTTTTCACATCTTTACATTTGGTATCAGAGAAACTAGGTTCTGCACTGCAACCTATGAGCTCATTACGCAATAATGCGTAAACCTTATTAGAAGATAAAGGTTGAAAAGTTCTTGTGCCAGAATGGAAAGAGAAAATAACTTAAGGAAGTGAAAAGGAAGATGTAAGTCTTAGTAACTTGGGTAAATTGGGGCTAGTTAAAGATTCAACCCTAGAATTAGATTTCCTAAACCAACAACTTATGATAAAACCTAGGATTGCGGAAGATTATGCAATCAGGGTATGTAGGAAGGTTAGGAAAAATAACCTGTACATACATGACTCTAAGAAAAAAGAGAATGAGTAGGAATGAGATAAATTGAACTGTAGAAACCTACAATTGGGAGAGAGTTAGGAACTCTTGGATTAGTGTAATCATTACGGATCTATGTATGCAAAGTCAACATAATTTTAGATTGTTCAAAAGTAGCATACGAACAAAGGAAGTATCCTCAAGGGTTGGGGAACTCATGACTTAAAATTTGGTGTTAAGACAAAGACCTTGTTATAAAAGATTTAGTACATAGGAATTGAGAGAAGACTAGAATGATCAGAAGAAACAATCAATGATATGAGCAAGGTTCCTCCAACAGAAATCATTTAGGTTATTGAATTTTTTGGAATCAAACAACTTATGAATAATGGCTCCAAAAGGGAATAGGAATACCACATGGATCTATGTGTCAGGACCCTAGAAGTTGCAAGGAAAGCAACACTTTGAGTTAAGAAGTACATCAACAAAAGAGGTTAGTAAGTATGGAAAAAGGATATTAGAAAGAAGATGGAAATGAAAGGTCAACAATAAGGAATGACAAACCTTTTTCCAAGGAAGCAAGTAAATTAATACAAAATTCAACATAAGAAGAATGAAAGTTGTGGAAACACTAAGGGGGAAAAAGGAAGAGAGTGATTGACTCAAGCTAAGTACCCCACCCAACAAAACTTGGTTATGACTTCTTTGCAAGTCATAAGGACAATTAAGTCATACATTTTATGACCACAAGGGGAAAAGGACAAAGGGAAAGGTTAAGAACTATGATCTATATACCTTATGATTATTTGATCTAAAGATCAAGGATATTATTATTAATGTCGTAGAAAAGGATAGGCGGATAACTTGATCATGATAAGGAAGATCATTGTCTATGGGATTGACAAGGAAGGATCTAAGAGACTCGTGATTGGAAGAAAGTGTCTCGTTACTCCTATATACTTTATAAAGATAATTTAAATAACGATGTTATTTGATATGAAATATATCCATGTCATGAAACAACTTGACACTGAAGCTCACTATGCTAAGAAACCTATGGACAAGAAAAAGGTTGGCTACTTAAGCCATTGAGACGAAGTGAAAAATAAAGTAAGATGTGACATTAGGTGAACCACACCAAAATCTCTTAATGAGAATGATTAAATCACTTAATCACTGCCTTAATTTTTAATGGAACCTTGGGTAATAACCTATGTTGGACAAGAAGTTTATTCAATAAAAAGAAATGTCTAATAATGAGACTAAAACCTATTAAGTTGGATTACGTATTGGATTATTTTTTAAATACCTATAAGTAGGAATTAAACTTGAATGAGTTGTACATTGGGTCTTGACTATAGTGATATAAAGTGGAGAAATCTATAAACAATTGGACTAGTCAACAATTAAGGATTTCATCCTAAGAATTGGAAGGGAATATTGGGTTAAGATTTTCCATGCGATTGAATATCTTTGGAGTTAATGAAACCTTACAAGGATAGAAGCATAGGAGGGATGCCTAGTAAGTTAAAGGAAGTCGTATTATTGACAAGACTTTATTTTAAGTAGCTCTTATATTACAAGAGAAACACTTTCAAAAGGAAGCATTTATTGTCATGACAAAACATAATAGAATTTTCACTTTGCAAGAAATGTTGAAAATATTATGGAAAAGAACATCGGAATGGTTACTTGTACTCAAAATGAAGTATGGAAGTTGAGACTCTCTTATTATTAAGAAATTCATGGAGTTGAATGCTTATGCTTGATGATTAGGTATCCAATTAAAATTGGTTATTATCTAGAGATCAAGGTGATTGAATGAGGATTAATACTCAAAATTAGTACCAGATTAAATCAGCGAAACTAGACTGAGTTAAAAGATGAATTGCATCTTTGAAAATAATCCAGGACAAAAGAAAATCCACGGTATGGATGTTTTGAGATAAATGGGAATTATCTCCGCAAAACCTATAACCATTTACATGAGGGTTAATAATGGCGTAAGATCAAAATAGGTTATCACTTAGTCAAAGGATAGACTATTGTTGGATATAAAAGAACGAATGTGTCCAAAATTTGGAAGATCCAAGAACGAAATGAGGAAAATAATGTCAGGGTTAGGACACCGGATTGACAAAAGGAATTTTCAGATAAGGATCCATTATTATTTGGAAAAAGATAGAGTAAGAAGCTGCACAAAATGTAGCAAGGAATATCTAGTATGCCAAGAAATGAAGACCATAAGTCCTCATTGGTAGGACATGTAAATCTCTTGAGATTCTAGAAGGAAAATGGTAGAACTCAAGACAAATTGATCTTTCGATGTTAGTAGAATTAACATAATGTTCTAGTGGATAGACTCGTCAGGAAACATGCAGTTTTTGGAAACTCGACTTATAGGATTATGGTCCTAATTAATATATTGTGGGAAGTATTTGCTCGGTAAACTTGAAAGGTTATTTCAGTTTAGCAAATGATGATAGGGTTGTGAAAACCAAAATCATACCATGAGACATTCATTTGAATAAATGTGCTTTATATTATTTTAGTCAAATAAGTAAATGGTGGACTAAATCTTGAATGAATTGTAAACTCTAAAATTGAAGTTTGGACAATTATTTGGAAAGAAAGGAAACTCTAATAAAGCTGAAAAGGATTGGATATAATCATAGACTTGATAAAATGTTAAAAAGGAAATAATAGATAGAAGTGATCGATTAAACTTAATTGATAATGAAGCTTAAGTGTGGAGCAGTATTAAAATTGATAAGTGTCTAGAAGCAAGGTTATGCTCGAGATAGAGAAGTAATTAAGGTAAAGTAATTTATGGTAAGGATATTGAATGTGTAAGTGGCGGATGGACTCGGGTTATGAGTTGTCTAACAGTGTAAATTCAAAGGAAAGGATTGGACCCATGACGTAGTGTACAATACATCGACATTCCTCTTCTATTTGGGTTATACTAAGGATAAATTCATGGACCAATGAATTTCGATCACTAAGTATAGTTATTATTATATATTGGATGTAATTATAGAATAAAGCTCTACAAGAGAGTAAGTATGTGTGAAGCATACGAGATTTCCATATGTGATAATAAGGACACTTGAAGCAAGGTATAGAAAGGACAAGATTACTGATAGGATGAATGTTTTGTAAATATTACGTATTTTGGGAAATCATCAAAGTTGGCTCTGTGATTTGTGGGACCCTTTGATGTACTGGAAGTCATTAATCTAGTTGCTGATAGACTAGCGTTAACTGGGATAGTACTCATTACAGGGCCTAGTGGGACCAGTATACTGAGGATAGTGCTAAATGGGAGGATTTAGTGATGATGGACCGTCATTTTCCTCAATTGCTTTCTTAGATTAGTATTTGCTTTATGCAACGATTCTTGATACTCTGATTTTTGATTCACATGTTGTGAACTTTGATAGCATGGATGCTACTATGATTTTCTTATTCTTATGTTTGAAAACTATGCTGTTAGTTACAATTTCATTATGATGGAGATACTATGTTTTACTTATTGAGATACTATGTTTACTGATTGAGATAGTATGTTTTATTGATGGTGATGTTATGCTTATTGAATGATTAATAAGACATCGAGACGATGTCTCTTCCAAGAGGGGAAGGATGTCACATATAGATTTTCTTGATTATTTTAAATGCAAATTATTAATCATGATATTGATTAATTATATTATGTTAAATGATTATTTAAATGGAAGTTAAATGATTATTCAAATTGAAGTTAAATTGAAATTGAAATCGAAATGAAATCGAAATTAAATTGAAATGCATTTACAATGATTCGAAATGTATTTTTTATTTAATTTGGGGTTTGTCATTGCTGATGAAAACTCGAGTGCAAGTGAATGCAGGAACAGGTGAACGTGATTGAAGGCGAGAACATCAATCAGGTAGAGTCATTTTAGCCATTAGACGTGTATGAGGATGGTGGAATCACACACACTCACTTAGTTAATTATTTAATGCATCTTGTGATTCTGTGTTTGCAAATTTTAAAATCGAGTTTAATTGATTTCTCCAAATTTGAAAAAAAAAAATGTTGATTTAAATGACGATTTTATTAAATTGTGAGAAAATAGATTTTATTAAATAATTGAATGATTTATGTCAATATTTTAACATTGTTTGAAAATATTGATGCTTGCATTTTAAAATGTAATAAAATAGATTTTTATTGCAAAATTAAATAATATGTGATAAAAGTTGTGTTTTATAAATTTAATTGTTTTAGTTTGAAAATTACGAAAAAGGAAATTATAGTTGAATAAATAAACAAAGATTTAAAATGGATTTATTGAAAGAAAATTTGAAATTAATTCACGTCAAAATTGAAATTTGCATTCAAAAGAAATTTCAGTTGAACAAATTGAAGAAACATCTTCAATTAATTGGAAAAGCAATCAGATTTTGAAAACTTAGAGTTTTAAATTGATTTGGAGATCAACCTCAAATTGTGGAGCTGTTTTTCTTATTTATATCTATTAATACATGGGAAAGGGAGGATCAATCGGTGAAGAATTTCAAAATTGCAAGGGTGTGAAAATCCATTTTTGGTTTTTAGGGAGAAAAGAGACAAAATTAAGGATCTTGATAGGGAATTTCTTTTTAATTTTCTTATTGCTGACACACCTCCACTTGCAACCAAGAAGAAAGTCTTTTCATCCCCCACACACTGCAGATTAGAGTGGAAGTATAGGCGCTGCCAAGGATAACTGGAAAGTCTATCATTCTCCACCCACCTACGCAGCCAGCTAAGGGAGGAGTCTTGAGGGGATGCACAAGGAGAGAAAATAAAGAATTCTCCCTACAACGCAGCCAGGGAACACCCCACACATCTGGAAAAAGAGGGAAGATGCAGCTAGGCAAGCTTCTCCTCTCACCACGCACAACTACAATAGGGAGAAGGAAGGAGTAGGCATGACCTGTGCAAGGAGATTACACACTCTCCACATGTGTCCAGGCAGCAAGAGAAATTAGGGAATAGAGGAAGGAAGAATAGAGGGTGCGGGTCAGGAAAAATTCAAGTGTGCAAGCACAGATGGAAGGCAAGGGAGAGAGAGGAGAAGGAGATACGAGGATAGCAGATCAGGTAAATAGAAAATTGCCTTACTTCAACAAATACAAGCAACAAAGGATTAACAAACAAAAAAATACAGAGGAGGCACACCAACAAATTCATTTCTAGAATTTAATAGGTAGGATCTTGAGATTTAAAAAAAAAAAACATGAATAGAGTAAATTAAATGAAATAGTTATGTTGTTATGTTTATTTTAAAAAATATTTCTATTATTTCGAATTCTGTTTGAACTCTTAAATATCAAACTGTGATTATTCTTCAATTTCTTGAGTACTATTGAATTTGGAAATAGAAAAATTTTAGGAAGAAATTTGATTTGAAAGCATTGAAAAGCAGCTGATTGGATTTAGGAAGAGATTCAAAACCAGAAAACATCATTTAAATTCAGATTTAAAAAGATCTTAAACTGGAAATGTTAGTTTAAATCTGATTTACAAATTTAGGAGAAACTCATAGTTTGATTGAAAATAATCTTATTTTAAATCAAAAAACGTTATATACAGATTTGAAAGAATTAGAAACAGAAAGATTTTCTCTAAATATCTTATAAATTTTTAATGTAATTTTAAAACAAAGGTTAAAATCAGTGAAATTAGCCATTGAAACTCAAAAATATTCAGAAGCAGAAACTGAAACGATTTATCTTAAAACTGTTTTTGGAAAGTATTAATTAATTTATGTATTTTTTGAAAGTATGAAAACATAAAATAAATCATTTAGATTAAAATATGATTTTCTTGAAAACGAAACAAATTAAGATTAGTTCACAGAGGAAACAAAATATATGAGTAAAATGAGCGAAAGAACATGCGCTCTTTTATGACTGTTTTACTATATGTATTTAATCTCCATATTGGAGATACACCTTCTTTATTTATTTTTGATTATTTAATTTACTCAATTTTAATATTAATTTAATGTCATTTATGGATTAAAGCAATGAAAAGAACAAATTTTTAACTATTTTCGCTTCAAACAAGATTTCTGCTTTATTGTTTTTGAAAGATTGTATTTGACTGATTAGAACCATACATGCTTGATAAATGAATGTGCATGTCTTGTTTTGGGAAAGTTACCTTCCAGGATAGGTGCCGAATATGGGTTATTAGAGAGTGTAGTTTTTCTTTTCTAAAACTGCTTTATTTGTCATGCATGACATTTTACTTGGCCAAGTAACTTAAGGACCATTGAAATAGATGGAATTAATGAACTCTCTACCATATCCTAGTATTGAACTTGCTTGTTTCTTAAATGATTTAGAAAAATGAAAATGCTTGTGGTTTTACTAGTTATACTAGGCACGCACTAGATTCCATCTTGTTCGTAGATTGCTTTTTGCTAAGCGATTTGTGCAGGGTTGGGTATTCTTTGAATGATTTAAGAATTTTGGGGAAGCGTAAGCTTCGAGGTTGGGTGAAAAAAGTGCCTGATCCTTGTTCTCGTCTTCTTTTTGAAGATTGTCTATTGGATTAAAGATCAACAAATGGCATCTTCTTTTATGTTTTATTTATTTTTGAAATATGTATTGAAGAGCTTATGGTGACTGAATGCCTAAGTCTCGAATTTTAATTGATATAACAACTTCTTATGAATGATTATCATTGAAGTGTATTATGACACATGTATGTTTTTAAACTGGAATAATATATTGAATCTATCTTATTGACTTAAGTCGTGTTTTAGAATCGACTGAATTTTAATGATGTCTAAATGAATTGTCGACTTTATTTTGAATATAAATGATATTATTTAAAGTTTTGTCGACGTTTGATTTAAAGAGTTTTCACACTTTACATGAAACCAGTAGTGGCAAGGAAAGCAACAATAGATGACAAAAAATACAGGTAAAGGCTGCAACTCTAATCTTGGTTGTAATTTCATTTTAATAAACATACTCTAAAACCCATGTCGAAAACTTGTTTTTAGGCTAGAGTTCGCCAAATTGGAGAAGTGAAAGGTGAATACCTACTCATGCGATAGAAGAGAGGAATTGGTCTACATGATCTCTATGAAGGCTGTTCATGTTGCTCCTCACCATTTCATAGAAAAGGGCTCAAGCCTCGACTCATACCCTCTCTGTTCCGTTGATCAGTACATAAAGGCAGGCATGAGAAAACCCTAAGCTTCTCTTCTCTATTTTTTTCTTAACAGACTCCCCATGTCAGCATTGCTTCAGACACATTCTACTTTGGTGTGAATTTGACAGAGAATGTGATGAGATGAAGGCGTCTAAGGTTTCTTCATACACGGGCAAGTAAAGATCTTTGTAGTTTCTTCTTATCTTAACTATATTTGTTTTCTTTTTTTTCTTTGCTTAAGACATTCACAACTGATCATTTATTTGTAGATATTGTTTTAGGCCTAGCAAATTGGTTTTTGGTGTCGTCGGGTGAAGTATCAAATTTTGACTTTCTTTTTGTTGCATTACCATTTATAGCCCATTATTAACTGTTGCACCCATTTTTCCCCTTCTTTGCTCTATGTTTCATTGACAGAGTATTACAACGCCTCCTCACCCCTACACATTGCCATGGCCACCTCCCTCTTTCTTACTAACTCTTCACTTTGAACCCCCATTACCTTCTTCCATTCCTCTTTCTTGGAACCCCCATGTATTTATGTATAAACCCTTATGTAAGTTAAGTGAGAAGCATAGGTTGGAATAGATCAACAATACGTGATTCTCAAGGCGAGGAAGGAGCCTGAAAATTTCATAAAGTCAAGTCTCTCATGATTTTTGATTATTACATAGTAGATGGTGATTTTCCTCCACATTCCTAAATTCAAATAATGAATCTACACATTATTTTTTGAATTGCAGTGTTGAGGTGATCTATACAAGTATATTTATTGTTGTTTATGTTGATTCAACATCTTAGGGGTTTTATCATGCTTTTCACAAAGAAAATATGTGCATTTTATTTAATTTTCTGTAAGAAAATTGAAGGGAAAAACAGGTATGGATCTAATGACCCAACAGTGCGGAATACATTCCATTAACACTAATACAACAGAGGAGAAGAGAAAAAATTGTTTCTAATAGCTTCTAAAACTACATGAGATGAAAAACATACAACAATAAAAGAGATAATAGATTATAAGCATTCACAGTGGACACAGGTATTTACGTGGGGAAACCTTTCCTAGGTAAAAAAAAACCCACCACACCAAGCAAAAACAGTTATATTACAACAATAAGAATATTACATACAATATCAGTCTTTTCTCACTGATCAACTCACAGCAGCTCTCAAGAAATTAACTCTCCGAGTTACAATACCATCCACCACTATATTATAATTCTACACTTGTATATAATTTGACTTGCACAAGTCTTCATGTATTTACCCACTCAACCAATCCTATGGCTTCAAGTTCATGCAAAGACCTTCTAGTACACCATCGATCTTCTACTGATTGCATCGAGCCACCCAACATTAACTTCATCACCCAAATTGGGTTCCTGTCATCCGTTGAACTCAGCCTACAATTAATGCTTTTGCCATATTTGTCTTTGGCCAATCAAGCTATAGTCAAACTACCACGTGTCTTCCAACTAATCGCTTATCACATTTGACTTTGAGTCCAACTTGGTCAAACTCGCTCAGAGATCATTTGGGCTTTCCTTGTCTCCACCGCGCTACCGCCGAGTTAACATGACCCAGTCATGGTATGGCGGTGAGCTCGTCTGAGCTCACCTCGCCATCTACCGCCGAGTATGATTGACCCAACCGTGGTATGGTGGTAAGTAGTCTGAGGGACCGCTGGCGGTAAAATAGTGCTACCACAGGGGCTGCCAGGTCACCTTGCGGCAGGGCGGTGACCGCCGACTAGACCCCTGACGATCATACCGTAGCCACCGCAGTGAGCAAGCTCACCGACCGTGGTGGAGCGATAACCACTAGGCGCGTCGTTGGCATCTCACCGCAAACCCCATGGTGAGAGGATCCACCATTCACGGTGCAGTGGTAATTGCCAACCAAGCCTTAGGCAGCTTCACCGCGACCACCATGGTGAGACAACTCACCACCTGCGGTGGGGTGGTAACCATATTTTACTTTGGCCAATCAAGCTACAATCAAACTGCCACATGTCTTCCAACTAATTGCTGATCACATTTGACTTTGAGTCCAACTCGGTCAAACTCACTCATAGCTCATTTGGGCTTTCCTTGTCTCCACTGCACCACCGCCGAGTCAACACGACCCAGTCGTAGTATGGCGGTGAGCTCATCCGAGCTCACCTCGCCATCTATTGCACTACCGCTGATTACAATCGACCCGACCACAGTATGGTGGTAAGTAGTCTGAGGGACCATTGGCGGTCAAACTGTGCTACCACAGGGCCCGCCAAGCCACCCTGCGGTAGGGCGTGACTGTTGGCCAGACCGCAACCACCGCAGTGAACAAGCTCACCAACCGCGGTGGAGTGGTAACCGCCAGGTGCACCGCTGGTGGTCTCACCGTGGACACCATAGTGAGAGGATCCATCACTTGCGGTGTGGTGGTAACCGTCGACCAAGCCTTAGGCGGCTTCACCATGGCCACCACGGTGAGACAACTCACCACCTGCGGTGGGGTGGTAACCACCAGGCCACTGCTGGTGGCATCATTGCGGCCACCACGGTGAAGGCCTTCACCGATCGTGGTAAGGAAATGACCGGTGAGGCAGGTAGCAAGCTACGTACTACGATCACAGCAGTGAGTAAACTCACCACGCATGGTAAGGCGGTAACCGCCAAGCCTATCACCGCGGTATTGCTAGGGAAAAACGAAACCGCTGTAGTAAAGCAGTAAGGGCAAAAATGAGCCAGGCGCAGTATGGTGGTTAAGGCTAAGAACTTCACTTTTTTTTGCCAAGTCTTGAATTCTGAGGCATGAAACTAGAAGTTGAGACACAATTTCTCAACAAGCTGCCACTTGGAGAAGACTTCCAGCTTCCTACAGACTCTGAAAAATTATTGACAATCATGGGCCCCAAGGCCCATAGATTCAATGCACCATCTGAACTTGTCTGTGCTCATGGGCTTTGTCAAAGCATCTGCAACATTCTTCAAACTGTAAAACTTTCCAAGACAGACTCTTCCATCTTCCACCATGTCCCTCACGAGGTGAAATTGCATATCAATGTGCTTCATCCTAGCATGGAAAGTCGAATTCTTTGCCAAACAAATGGCGCTCTGACTGCTACAAAAAAATATGGTCTTCCCTACATTAAAACCAATGTCTGAACACAAATGCCTCAGCCAAACTACTTCCTTGCAGGCATGAGTTGCAGCCATGTACTTTGCCTCTATCGTGGATAAAGAAACTACAACTTGTCACTTGCTCATCCAACTGATTACTCCACCATTAAACATGAACATATATCCACTGGTGGATCGCCTGCTGTCAATGTCCCCTTCCCAATCAGAATCAACATATCCCTGAATGTTGAGAGTCCTCTATGATGCAACCAAACTACCATTGTACCACATAGCATAATCTGAAGTCCCCTTCAAATACCTAAACACTCTTTCCACAACATCCCAATGTGATCTTCCTAGATTTGCCATGAAACAACTTAGAACTCCCACTGCTTGTGCAATGTATGGTTTTGTGTAGACCATAACATACATCAAATTGCCAACAACACTTGCATAGGGTACACTGGTCATGTCCTCCATCTTAGTCGTAGATTTTGGACAGTCTTCAACAGATAGTTTTATTCCCTTCATGACTGCGAAAACTAGCTGCTTGCAATCAATCATTCCAAACCTCTCCAGAATGGTGTTCAGATACTTACGCTGGCTTACCCAAATATTTTTGCTTGTTTTGTCCTTGGTTATCTCCATTCCCAAAATGTACCTAGCTGCACCAAGATCTTTCATTTTGAATTTTGTAGACAACTGAGATTTAAGATCAGAAATCATAGTTTTACTATTACCTATAAATAACATATCATACACGTATAGCATAATAACCAACACACGATCATGCTTAGATTTATGATAAACACAATGATCAGATTTTGATTTTACAAATCCTATAGACAACACAAATGTGTCAAATTTTTGGTACCACATTCTAGGAGACTGCTTCAAAGCATACAAAGATTTATTTAACTTACATACCAGATTTTGTTTACCTTTCACAACGAAATGCTCAAGCTGGGACATATAAATTTCTTCTTCTAACTCACCATTGAGAAATGTTGTATTCACATCCATTTGTTCAATTTTAAAATCATACACAACTGCCAATGAAAATAGAAATTTGATAGATGTCAGCTTTTCTATAGGGGAAAAATTCTCTTCATAATCAATTCCCTCAATTTGGGAAAATCCCTTTGCAACTAGTCATGCCTTATACTTCTCAACATTGCCATCGAGGCTTGTCTTCCTTTTGAATATCCACTTACAACCAACAGGCTTTCGCCCTTTTGGCAATGGTACCAAATCCCAAGTTTCATTCATTTTTAATGAATCCATCTCTTCATTCATGGCTTCCAACCAAGAATTTGAATCAAACATGTTGATTGCTTCTTTTACAAGCCTAGGCTCATCAGTGCTAGTAATTAAGGCATAGACACAATTTGAATTTAACAATGAGAAACTATACCTTTCAAGTTTTCATTTTTCTTGTGTAGATCTCCTTATAGGCTGAGGTTGTGGTTCTTCATCATTGGAACATCTAGAGCTGCTTGAGCTCTCCTCAGTCTCAGGTACACCATGCAACTCTTCCCTTTCCTAAGTTTGGGGAATCTCAACTGCATCCTTCTGCTTGTCACTCTGATTTGTCTCAAGTTGTTGATCACTTACTGAAGGTTTTAGCTCACGAAATATCACGCTTCTGCTGTATAGAACCTTCTCAATAACAAGGTTCCAAAGCTTGTATCCCTTCACACGAACTCCATAGCCGATGAAGAATACACTTGATAGCCTTGTTATCCTATTTAGATCTTTTTTTAGTTGGTACATAAACATATGCTTCATAGCCAAAGCTATGAACATGCCTCAGAGAGGGCTTCTTACCAAACCATGCTTCCAAAGGCATCTTATCAACAAGAGCAGAGCAAGGAGATCGGTTTATTAGATAACATGCTGTAGCCACAGCCTCAGCCTAGAACTTCTGCTCCAGACCAACACCACTCAACATACTCCTTGCCTTTTCCATCAACATGTTGTTCAACTTTTTAGCAACTCCATGCTGCTGTGGAGTGTAAGGCATTGTCTTATGCCTTTAATTCCATGATAGTGCAATACCTTTCAAAATCTGCAGAAAAAAATTCACCGCCATTGTCTATCCTCAAACATTTAATTTTCCTTCCAGCCTGATTCTCAACCAAAGATTTAAATTCTTTAAACCAACTGAACACTTCTGATTTACTTTTAAGAAAGTATACAAATGCCCTTCTCAAACAGTCATCAATAAAAGATACATAATATCTAGACTTCGATAGTGAAGGAACATTAACTGGACCAAACACATTTGAATGAACATAATCTAGTATACTAGAAGATTTATGAGGACTAGAATAAAATGAAACACGATGTTGTTTTTCATAGATACAATGTTCAGAAAAATTGAACTCAAGGTTACAATCATCAAACCCTTCTCCAAGATTTTTAGTCTTCAAGGTTTTTAAACCTTTCTCACCTATGTGACCTAGTCTATGATGCCACAACACAGTCTTTTCTACTGGGATTTTTACCTCCAAAGCATTTGCAGATAGAGAAGTGTCTTCATCTTTCTCTACAGGGACTGATTTGCTTGACTTTGCAGAGGCATTGTTACATTGAATGGGACATGCATCCAACTTATACAGAGTGCCAATACGAACAACCTTAGCCAAAACCATTACACCTCTAGCCATTTTACATCCTTTACTTGAGAAAGAAACTTCTACACCAATATCATTTAACTTACTAACAGAAAGAAGATTTTGAGCCAGACCTGGTATATGCAGTACGCCACCAATACTTTTGACTCTCCCATCAGGAAACTGAATTTTGACTCTTCCTTTGCCAACTATCTCAAACATTGAGTCGCTTGCCAAGTACACCTTTCCACTGTCACACTTCTTGTATTTAGAGAACCATTCTCTATTGGATGTCATGTGAAAGGACGCACTTGAGTCAACTAGCCAGACATCATCTGATGCCTGAGTTGTCAAGGCTGTTGCAATGAAGGCATCTGCATCACTTTGAGAAGATTCATTGTCATAAGCATTCTTCTTCTTCTTCTCCTTACAATCCTTTTGGATATGCCCAGGTTGCCCACAATTCCAGCATCTCACCTTGAAATTTTTACCAGGAGACTTTGATCTCCCTGTAGATTTGGATTTTGACTTCTTGTTGTTCTTCTTGCCTTTATCCTTTGGTCTACCTTGAACATCAAGAGCCTCTTTGGCCATCTCAGAAGACTTTCTTCACATTTCTTCAGACATAATCAAAGCAACCACGCCATCCATCTTGAATGCAGTGGTTGTGCTTCCAATAGCCATCACCAGATGATCCCAACTGTCAGGTAATGAACACAACATGAGCATGCAAAAATCCTCCTCCTCAGTCTTTACACCTACAGATGCTAGCTGAGTAACACTCATATTAAATGAGTTTAGATGGTCTACAACAGATGCACCTTCTTCCGTTTTCAAGGAGTAGAACTTCTTCCTCAGGAATAACTTATTTACCAGAGACTTTCCCTGATAAATATCACCAAGCTTCTTCCACAATGAAGCTGCAAACTACTCCTCATGGACATTCAAGAGTACAGAATCGGCCAGACTCAGTCTTATCAGACCTCTTTCTTTTCTATTATCAAGATCCCAAGCCTCTTGCATCATACTTTGTGGCTTAGTTCTAGACATTGCGAATGAGAGGTCTCTATCCACCGACAAGTCTTCAATTTTGAGTTTCCATAACTCAAATTTTCTGCCATTAAACTTTTCAATATCTATTCTACCTGATGTACTCACCATCTCAAATAGAAACAAGTTTTAACAATGCAAGACTCCCACTAAAACAACATTATCACAAAAAACTAAGCTTTCTCTCAAGGATAACACAACGGGCCAGGCTCTGATACCATTTGAAGGGAAAAACAAGTATGGATCTAATAACCCAACAGTGCGAAATACATTCCCTTAACACTAATACAATAAAGGAGAAGAGCAAAAAATGTTTCTAATAGCTTCTAAAACTACATGAGATGAAAAACATACAACAATAAAAGAGATAACAGATTATAAGAATTCATAGTGGACACAAGTATTTACGTGGGAAAACCTTTTCAGGTAAAAAAAAAACCCACCACACCAAGCAAAAACAATTGTATTACAACAATAAGAATATTACATAGAATATGAGTCTTTTCTCACTAATCAACTGAATTCAGCTCTCATGAAATTAACTCTCTCAGTTACAATACCATCCACCACTATATTATAATTCTACACTTGTATATAAGTAAACTTGCACAAGTCTTCATGCATTTAACCACTCAACCAATCCTACGACTTTAGGTTCATGCAAATACCTTCTAGCACACCATCAATCTTCTACTGATTGCATCGAGCCACCCAGCATTAACTTCATCACCCAAATCGGGTTCCTGTCATCCGCTAAAATCGGCCTACAATTATTGCTTTTGACATATTTGCCTTTGGCCAGTCAAGCTACAGTCAAACTGCCATGTGTCTTCCAACTAATCGCTGATCACATTTGACTCCGAGTCCAACTCGGTCAAACTTGGTCAGAGCTCATCTGGGCTTTCCTTGTCTCCATTGTGCCACCGT
Organism: Sequoiadendron giganteum; assembly: GCA_007115665.2. NCBI lineage: Eukaryota > Viridiplantae > Streptophyta > Pinopsida > Cupressales > Cupressaceae > Sequoiadendron > Sequoiadendron giganteum. The sequence continues at coordinate 96,114,708 of CM021100.1, forward strand.
CGAGTCAAGACGACCCAGTCGTGGTATGGCAGTGAGCATGTCTGATCTCACCTCGCCATATACTGCACTATCACCAAGTCCGATTGACCTGACCATGGTATGGCGGTAAGTAGTCTGAGGGACCACTAGCGGTCAAACCGCGCTACTGCGGGGGCCGTTAGGCCACCTCGCGGTAGGGCGGTGACCGTCGGCCAGACCGCTGGTAGTCATACCATAGCCACTGCGGTGAGCAAGCTCACCGACCACAGTGGAGTGGTAACTGCCAGGCGCACCACTGGCGGTCCCACTGCGGACATCGCGGTGAGAGGATCCACCGCTTGCGGTGCGGCAGTAACCGCCGACTAAGCCCCAGGCGACTTCACCGCGACCATCACGGTGAGACAACTCACTGCCTACGGTGGGGCGATAACTGCCAGGCCACTGCTAGCGGCTTCACTGCGACCATCACGGTGAAGGCCTTCACCAACCACAGTAAGGTGGTGACTGGCTAGGTAGGTAGCAAGCCACCTACTGCGATCACTGTGGTGAGTAAACTCACCGTGTGCGGTAAGGCTATAACCGCCAAGCCTATCACCGCGGTACCGCCAGGGGAAAACCAGACCACCGCAGTAAAGCGGTAAGGGAAAAAATGAGCTAGGTGCGGTATGGCGGTAAAGGATGAGAACTTCAAATTTTTTCACCAAGTCTTGAATTATGAGGCATCAAACTGGAAGTTGAGACATAATTTCTCAACAAAAATATGTGCATTTTCTTTAATTGTATATATATTATTGACAATGAGTATTTTCTATAGGTGTAGTTATGTTATTCACAATGAGTATCAAAATGCAAGAGAGTGGTGAAGAGATCTTATGAGTTGTTATAGGTGTATTGTCATTTTCCTTTGGTTAAAAAACCTCAAACATTTAGGGTTGCAAATTAGAAATGAACATGGGTATTGGGAAATTGTGTTCGATTTGTCAATGGAACACAGTTATAGAATAGATCCACTATGCCCTCCGTTGAAGATGGGATGCTAATACACATAGAAAAGGCATGAGGACTATGCAAGTGGAGTTTTGGATATGCTTGTTGCTCACAATTTTGGGCTACTTTCCAAGAATTATTTATGCCATCTATTCCATCACCAAAAATCCCTTGCTATCATGTTGTTTTGCTAATTTGAGATGTAAAGATTTTTAGGGTTCGATATTTTTTTAGGGTTTTAGAATTGGTTTATCAGAGAAGAATAATGAAGGGTTTTGAGAATTGGTTTATTGGATGTTTTTGTAGTTGAACACTTTGGTGTGTAATGTTTCTCCTTAATTTATAGATTCAATACTGTTTTATTTGTCTTGTGTAATATTTATCATCAATTTGATTGTCCATGTGCCTTTAACTATTTGAATTTCTTAACTATTTGAATTTCTGAAAGAGTTAGTTATTAAGAAATGTGTTCTAACTATTGGCCAAAATTTAGAAGTTATGGTAGCAATTCTTAAAATCAAAGAAAATAATGTTAAAAGGCTTTTAAAAGCAAAACAGTAACATTGTGCCAATCTTAGTTTTTGAGAAGAATGAATTATATTTTGAATTGAATAATGTTTTTATAAGAGTATCTCAATGACAACTTCTTTCATAGACTAGTTATTGTAAGAGCATTCTCTAAACATAGGAGTTTACATACACATCTGAAAGCATTAGTTCCTAAATGACTAAATAAATGACTACCATGACTAAATAAATGACTAAATATATGACTACCATGACTAAATAAATGACCAGTTAACAACAACCAATGACTAAATATATGACTAAATTAATGACTAAATATATGTCTTTAAATAAATCACTACCATGACTAAATTAATGACTAAATCAATGACTAAATCAATGACCAAATTAATGACTAAAATCAATGACTAAATAAATGACTAAAATTGTTTAGTCATAAATTTAGCAGTGTTATAAATGACTACAAATAAACCACTAATAGTCACGTGACTAGATTTAGTCATTTATATGCAATTTTTAGTAGTTTATTTAGTCATATATTGTTGTTTGTGTACTAGTGATGGTCTTTCACAATCTCATTTCCTTACACTAAGAAAACCAATAAATGAATAACACTATTAATATTCTTTAAAATCCTTATCATAACCACAATATCTTTAGTTATTCAATTGAGTAATTTTAATCTATTACTTGAAGAGAAGCCAACAACCAATCATCTATTATAACAAATGTGCAATGAGAATCTTGACGATCTTTGATGATTAAGATTCAAAAGATATTATTTTACAATATGGAGACATCAACAATGTGAGTTGCATTCATATAAACAATAAAATTGAATTATTTTTTTGTTATTATAGAGAAAAATTACAACATTCTCTTTTCTAAACTTCAAAAATACCTAACTGTACAATACTAGTTCTATACAAAGACTTGCTCAAAGCCTAAGGATTCAAATCCTATAATAAGGCTCAAAATTCCCTTCTATAGAAGGGATCAACAAGCTAAAAGCCTTATTCTATTGCTTATCATACAAAAGGCAAAAAATAAGCTATGAAACCTTCACAAAAGACAAAATACATTTGAACATGAGAAGGTAATCATTGCAACAACTATTAGAGATCTTTAAGAGCATTTATATATATGGATGAATCTGATTTGTCCCAAGTTTCCTTTTGGAGTCAATGAAGTGTATCTGAAAGCCGACATACTTACTTTTTGATCTTCTATTGATATTGAATATTGATGGTTGATTGAAAAACAACTCAAATCCCTGCATTGCTTATCTCCTTGTTTATTATCCCACTTTGATGACAAGCTATCACCTAATAGGGAGAAATTGATTAGCTCTAACCATGTGATCCATATATTCATCACCTATTGGTGCTTGAACCATGTTAGAAAAAATAACCATGCTATACTCAAGCTTGGAGAGCATATCCATGTTAAATTTTAATTGCTCTACATTTATTTCACCATCATTATTTATTTTTATATAGATATGATAGAGAATGTCAACAAAATTGGCTCTACATTCCTTGCAAGATTTCATCCCTCCCCCTTTATCCAGTATGGAAGGAACTTGAAATTCCTCAAAAGATTCAAAAAAATCCATCTCCCTCCTTATGAGTGCATGGAATTTATTATGGTTCCTGATGATATCATCTAAAGAATCAGATTTAGAAAGAATATCAAATACTAAATCTTGATCAAAATTGGAGTGTTCTAAAACAATCTTCAACAATGCAACTCTTGGGGTCCAACTGATTTGAAAGAATTTCAACCCAACTCCTATCTTGCCATGGTTGGTGAATCTATCCTCTATTATATCTTGTGGAGGTGGTAGCAATCTTGTAAACATGTTTACCTATTCTTGCAACTTCAAGTTTATGGCATTGAACCTAGTCAATTCTCCCTCCAACCTCTTATCTACTGCTTCTATAAATAGTGTTGTATTCACTATGAGGGAGGTTGTTTGGAGGGAACTAGTATCCTCTAATATTTAAAAAATAAATTTTCCATTAGAGTTAATTTGGGTCATTGATTACTTGGGGCTTATTGGTCTCTAGGAAAATAAACCATATTTCCAAGGCCTCATGCCTTGGATTGAACAAAGGCCTAAAATAGAGAGCATCAATTCGCTCTTCTGATTGAAGCACAAGGTCATTCCCTCCTTTTCTCTAGATAGTATAAAATTCTATTGAAAATGATATATCCCACCCTAGAAAGAGTAAGCATCTGAACCATAGAAAAATGGGGTTCACCAAAATGAATTAACAAAATGGTGAACCATTAGTTCTCCTATGTTTGATTCAATTATGAAAGCTATAATGCATAAATAATAATAATAAAAAAAAACCTAACTATTTTAGATAAGGGAAGTTGTATTTACAGGGTGTAGTACCCTTTACACATCAAGCCCAAGGGTCTAAGAAAAGACAAAGTCCATAGTTACATCAAAAGACTAGTAACAACAAAAAACAAAAGAAACAGGAACAATAGACCAACAACAGAGAAATAACCAATATCCCAAAACATAGACTCACACGTTACATAGTAATCCCATTCCACTTCTCAAAGAAAAGATTTAGCACATCATCACCCACCCAATTAGGTCCCTCTCCCACTTTTTCCTTCTCCACCTCTTCCTTGAGAACCTCTGAGAGAGTGATAGTAGACCTATGAATGATCTTAATGGTGAATCGTTTCAGCTGAGTGAGCTTATGTTCTAGTTTTTCCACCCATGTCTACAACTTGTTGAAATCCTTTGTCATATCATTTGTCTTCTTAACAATATCTTCCTCACTAGCCATCGAGTCCAAAGACTAGGTAGTGGAGTTTGTATTGATCATTTTGTTCATATTCGAGAAGTGGATGGGTCCTTTAAAACATTCCACCCTCTCCTCAACAATGTCCTTATTACACTCCTCTTTTCCACTAGTTTGCCCCTCTTTGCCACCAGTCTCCTCCGAGCTGTTGGAAATATCATCCACCAACACCTCCATCTTGTTTTTAGCTAGCCTATGGGACCTCTTGATGTTGGTTTACTCCATCCCCACATCCATAGTAGCCACCACAATGGTATCCCCTTTAGAATCATGGTCCTTAGTGCTCTTTCCCTCACTATTAGAATTCAACATCTCCACCTCGCATGGAGTCTCCTTCTTACCTTTAGTCTTTGCCCATGGTTTGTTTTCCTTCTTGGTAGGGGGATTTTTTAACTCACACAACCCAGCAACTGCCTTAGACTGGGCCAAAGTCGCTCCACCTTTCTTCTTTTTTTGTAGGTGGTTTTGGTCTAGGAGCATTTTTGGGAAGGCATTCCATGGGGGGGGTGTTCCTCTTGGGAGCGATAGAAGCAATAGGGGAGGGTTTTTCAGGGGAGTGGTTAGGAAGTTCCAGCTCTTCAACATGAACAACAAAAATGGGCTTGGGAGGACAGAGGGCCAAATGGAAATGGTAGAGCTAAAGAATTAGGCCTTGGTGTAGAAGCAACAAAGGCGACTTATCCATGTTTTGGGTAGCAACTTCAAGGGTTTCTTTTATCGAGCTTTCTAAGGAAGTTAGGAGGAAAAAAGGAAAACTTAATATCATTTTGTGCCTAAGTGACAAATTATAAAAGTAAAAGACCTTAAATCTTCCCTCAAGAGTAACATACTTCATGAGAGAAAGAAAAAATCGATCCCACAATTTAGGAAGCACCTCCCTTTCAAAAACCACTTGCTTCTTAACTGACTTCTCATTCTCTTTGAAGAAGGAATTAAGGCTCTCTAAGTCCTAGACTTTGGTGTGCTTCTTAAGTTTCTTACCAATGCAGAAAAGACCCATCACCTTGCCAATAACATCTTCATTAACTCCAAATGAAATTCCTCCCACCGTAACTCTCTTGTCATTCTAGGAGGCAACAAATTGAACTGACAACTTCTCATAGTGATCCACTAAACACTCCATAAGCAATATAATTCCACCCTCGATGCATATATTCCAGACAATAGGGTTCCTACAAAATTCATCGCAGGAGTCAGACTTAGTCCTAATTCTATCGCCTCCCATATCTTCACACTGAATCTAGAAGCTTCCCCAAACCAACAGAGTTTGCAAATTTTTGAAATGGCAATTGGTGAACTAACCCACCCCAATATCATCATTCCCAAACCAAGGACGACCATGCCTAATTAAGGCATCCGGTAGATCACATGAGCCGGTGGTCATTTCCAAGAAATTGATCATCGTGGGGCCATAATGAGGCAATCTTAAGTACAACATACTTAAGCCAAAAGCTATGATAAATTTGATCATGATATTATAAATTGAAGGTCTAGAGTTAACTTTTGTCCAACACATACTCCAAGGAAAAATGGTCGAGGGGTCATAATTAAATTTCCTTAAGTAGAACACATCAAAGCTTAGAGCTATGATAAATGTGAGCGAATAATAATTAGCCAAAAAATTGAAGATAAATATTTCCAAATACATATTTCTAAAAATGTGAAAAATGTTACGGTACATTTGATATGATTGTTTGAACGAGTTTTGAAAAACCTTACCATACATCATCATTAATTCAAAACCCTGCCCAACTCCCTATGAAAACCTCTCCATGTACTCATGCTTGTTCCACATCATCCAAAGCCCAAAGGCATAGTGCCACATGTACCCGCCTAAATCAACATATTTGGCCCCCTTCATTAGTTTTTGCATTTTTTTGTTCAGTAAGGATAAATCCTTGTATATTCACTGGGAGAGTCTCTAGTCTTCTCCAACATTTGGATAGACTCCACAAGGATTCAAGATTGGCTAGAGCATCCACCACCTGATTTCCCTCACAAAAGATGTGAGATAGATTTTTCATTTCCAATTTAGAAATAAAAAAAATTATATCTTGAAGGATATCTCTAATATTCCATCCTTGATAACAACAATGGATAATAGAGTCAATCATCATCTTGGAGTCACCTTCTATATGAATTTTTTATACCCAGAGTGATAACAATCTTGACACCCTTGAGCAGTGCACGTGCCTCTGCTATCATAGAAGTTTGTATACCAATACTACCAACACACCTAGCTACAAAGTTTCCCTTGTAACCCATGAATATTCCACCAATACTAGCCACACCTAGGTTCCCCTTTGCTACCCCATCAAAATTAAACTTGTACCAACTAGTATCTGAGGGTTTCCAAACCATATTACTTCTAGCTAGAGATTTAGAGTTATCAAAGGAGTTGATCTCCAAATTTTTGGTCCATAATTTTTCCATCTTCATCTCTTACTTCGTGGGGGCTTTGTTTGATGGTTTCCAGGAGTAAATGGAGACACTCTTTGAAATAATTCTGAAACTAATGCCAAAGACCTCTTTGGGACTTTTCTCTATATCTCTGAATATCTAGTTGTTCCTCTCTTTCTATAAACACCAAAAAATGATGGGAGGAGTTTGATGCCAAATATCAATAGGGAGAGGATGTTGAAAGGGGCTAGACCATTCCTCTATAATTTTTTTTAAGTCCCCATTCATGGTCCAATGGATCCCCAATTTTCCAAAAGTCAAATCCCAAACTTCAACTGCAAATGGACAGTGCAGTAACAAGTGGTCAACCGACTCCTCATTGTTATTTCATAGCATGCATCTATTCAGGATCTGGAATCCCCTTTTGGGTATGTGCAAGATCATCATGGAAAAAACAGGCCCTTAAGTGGCGATAAAAATTCAGAAAATCAGAGTTAGGAAACTTGACATAAAAATTTGAATAAGTTATCTATATTATTTCAAAAATATGCAAGAATAGAATCTGTAGAAAATTGAATGTAGTTTCTAAACTACTAGGTTTATTTATTTATTTTTAAATCTATTTGGTGAAAATTTGAAATTTCAATGCAGCAGTATTTAAATTTCAGGGAAAAAATAAGAAGTAGGTGTCTGTCTGACCACCCTAACCACAATAAAATGATAATATTTAGTTATAAGATTTTAGATATAAGTAGAGGACTCATGTCCCGATGCGATGCATATTTTTTTGTAATTTTTTTCCATGTAAATAATTAATTATGAAATTTTTATCACAACTTTTAAAAAATATAAAAAATCGTATGTCTGACCACCTTAACTTGGTCAAAACTTCATGAAATGCATTTTTTTTAAAAATCCTATAGTATGCAAAGCATAGAATGTGACACATGTTTTGGATTCAAAAAATGTGATACCATTTGAAAGCTATAGATTTTTTTCTGTCATCCTATCAATAAGGACTTTAGTCATAATTCAAATAGAAAATGAATAATAATTATTTATTTAATTCAAAGTAAGGCATAATTTATATTGGTAGAAAGTTGAGAATCTCCTTTAAAAACCCTTTTCGTTTCATCAATTTTGGGTAAAAAAAAGTCATCAGCCACATGGGCCATCATATCACTTACATATCGCCACTTTTTGGCCCATCATGATCCTGCACATACCCTTTTCCTTAATTTATCTTGAGTCCATATAGATAATAAAAAATATCAAGCCACCTGAGATGTGTTGAGAAATTATTTTTTCAACTCATAATTATCATTTTCTAGGATGACCACAAAAGGATGAACAAAAAACTCATGGTACTTCCTCAAGTTAAAAAATTAGAGACTAATAACCTCAATGTATGTATAGCATATCAAATGAAGTCATCTCATGCAAAAAAATCATTCCTAGGTGCCAAGACATCCAAGTAATTAAGCATAATGTGAAATAAAAGAATATAATAAAATGTACTTGGGGTATATCCTAGAAAAAGTGCATGAATGGATCTAAAGAGATCAAAAATAGCTTTCCAATGGTACAAGAATTGTAAAAAATGGATATCTAGGTAGAAATTTATTATCTTGGAAGAAAAAATGATGATCTAACTTGAAAAGTCGATAAACTATACCAACACAAAAATCTAACAATGAGACCTACACTATTGAAAATTACATGGAACCAAGTTTTTGATTATATCTCATTTGCACGATTTCAACACTATATGCCCAAGTTATGGAGAAAAGAAAAAACATGTCCTTTAGGCCAAGTTAGGGCCAAGAGGGGGTCAAGATGGTGGTACAATGATGATATCACATTGATATCGATAATAGAATATTTCACGACTCATTGATATATACCCTTTGTCTATCAAGGAAAACATTGATCACTTGAAAACTAAGATTCACTTGAATATGCCTTGTGATCAAACAAAATATTTTAAAAGATTTTGTTCACCACAAAAATGACGGAGGTCACCAAAATAGTGGAGTTGTCAGCTAGATTTGATGGGAATTATTGTTGGTGGGAGAAGCGATCGATAAAGCCACTAGTAAGGTAGTGAATGGATTTTTCATCAAAAGTTGACAACATCAACACTACTGCAATGATGGGAGAAGGTATATGCTAGGGTAATTAATAAAGCTCCCCTTTTTTAAATTTTTGAAAACTAAAAAAAAATATTTAAAAAATAGTTTTTTAAAAACCTTGTACCTGCAATGCTTGGGAGTAGAATCTAATGGTGACTAGGGATGTTTGACTTCGTACAACCATACAACTATAAAAAAATTCATGCAGTTTCCCTAACCCTAATTTTTTTTTTCTTCCAAAAATTCAACTTCTCCAATTTTGATAAAAAACAGACGATCCTTAGGTTTTTGGCCATTTTGGATCCAACAATGATGTTTGTTTCACTCCAGGATGAGCTCATTTTTTCCTCAAGGAAATATCTATTAGAGTTTGGACAAGAATTCATAGATTTTGTGCTTTGATACCATGCCAAAGTTGATAGTGAATCCTACAAATACCGTAAATCTCCTGTAGCCAAATACCTATGACAAAAAGAGAATAAGCAATTGATTTTCTATGCAACCATGAGAGAAGGTCTGATCTAATGAAGTGTCTAATATACATTTTGTATTGAATAATGAATACTTGGATGATTGATTACAATGAAAGGTAAATTCTTATAAAGCAAAAAATAAACCTTAGATGAGGATTTGATTAGATTGTGACAAGTTTCATTATCCTATGCAATGAGACATGACATATAATTATCCTAATATAATAATAAAAACACTCCTATGTTTATCTTAAGAATAATAAAGTAAAAATGACCTAATAGTTAATTAATTATTAATTGATGATTAGGTAGTTTTCCTATTTAATTCAACAAGAATAATATAAATATGTAAAATGATATAATTACTCTTGGATAGGCTGATGGATATACTTAATAAAATTGGAAATTAATGAAGAAGATGTTGATGAATGCCAAATCATTGTTTAAAATTAATTTTTTTTAATGTTAATCTAAGTGAACATGATGTGGGTTTAATGCGATAGAAAATAACACTTTTTAGAATTGACACATTGGAAAATATCTAAATGTAAGATATAATAATTATCAAGAGAGAAAAATATCTGAAATAGAGAATTATTATTTGTATAAATTTTGGCAAATTTGCTCACTTAGATTTAAATTTTAAAGTTATGTTGACAGATATACTCTTTTGCAAATTTGCAAGGAGTGATATAATTTTAAAATGAGAAAATTGGTCTAGGAGGTGTGTTGTATTATTATTTTACTTCAATGCAACGAAAAGTCAAATATTCTAATCATAGTGCTCTCAAATATTGTTAGTAAAATGAGAACTAAACTTCAAGAGTTTTAATAAATACCACACATAACCAATGAAGACATACATTTGCAGTCATGATTTATCCATACTTTAGTGTGAAGAGATTTACGAGGTTGGAGTGCAATATATACATGATCATAATTTAAAAATAAAGCAACATAGAGGAATGTGATGACAAATAAATATAAAATATCATAGAGAGAATTGATAAATGGTAGCATGCGTAATGAATGTTTGGATATAATTTTAAAATCAAGTGAATAAATGTGTTCTCAAGAGTGCACTTTCACAAGGAAAAAAATTACTCATTCATTGGTCATAGGTAATTTATATTTGCTACATGCACAAATTTTTATAATAAGCTTATTAACATGTATGTTAATTGTGGAATTTTCGTGAATATTCATAAGAAAACAAGTTTATAACCTGATAAATTCATATTTGCAGGCATAATCTAATCGTATAAAAAAATAGAAGCTTTCAAGTAGAGTACAAAAATTCATCAAAGAAAAAATGATAAAGGAATTTTATTAGATGTTTTAGTTATAAATACAAGGCTAGACACATTAAAATGAAAGTGTGTGCACTTTGAATTGGTTGTCATGAGGTAGTCTAGTTGTTGCAAGTTAGGGAGATAGTTAACATAATATCAAATCACAATAATAATTTTGAATGGGTGACTAACAACATTAGCCACCAATGTATTTGGTTACACTATGATTAGTCATAATTGTACTTCATTTAGAAACTCTCACTTAATAGTTTAGTTTCCTTATGTTTTATTTCTTAACTCTTACATGAGACTTAAGTTTCTTCTTTTTCATTTTTTCTAACAATGATATGATTAATATAATGTATTATGTCAATTAATTAATACTAATAAGTCTTCTACAGTGGCAACAATGAGTTTCATGTTGTGACCATGTAAATAAACTCCTTAACTTAAATTTAATAGTCTCTTACACATCAAACAATTAATATTTAATAATAAAATTAAATTAAAAGTAACATATAATTACAATATTTACTACACTTTTCAAATTAAAAATTAAACAATTAAAATAGAAAAATAATGAATGGTAGCATTTTGCTAAGTGCAAGGTCCCAACACCTTAAAGGATGTGACCAAGATTATGCCCCAAACTATTTTGATGGAATTGATACCCCTCACACCTTGATAATAAGTTGAAGAGATTTTATCCTTGGGCTCTTGCTCCTATATTGATACGCGCCTTAGAGAGGTAATGTTGTAGGTCATGAGGCATGGAATCATACATAAGGAAATAGGAGAAAATATTAACACCAAGGGAGGTATTGGATTGTAGGATACAACATATTACTAGATGTTTAACAAATGTGGCAAGCAGGTGTTGAAGATAACGATGGAAGAAGAGCTCGCATAAAAGATAGGAGAAGATAATGGTGAGGAAAGTAAGGCGAATACGTGGTGAAAGTGGTAGGAAAATTAAGAAGAAAATACCTACGCTCAAGGAGGATAGCTCAATGGAGAGGAGGATGAGCCTCTGCTACAAATTGAGGGAGCTTGAAAATAAATAAATAAAATATATTTTAGAAGAGATCAGGCGCAGTTGTATGACAACATGGAGAGGAGAATGTTGACAAGGGCACAAGCTATGCTTAGAGAAGAGGTGTAGCCTTTTGAAGGGAGACCAAGAGTAATGAAAGAGGGTCGGTAGGCATGGAAGGAAGTAGAGACAATTAAGGAGATAGCCTTTTAATCAAAGTGCAAACATGAATGATAAAGGTGGTTGTATTCCAAGCAGGGGTTCGAGCCACAACTGCAAGTGCTAATGGCGTAGGTGGGAAGGTGTATGTGTATACATAGTGAAAGGAATGCAGATTGAAATGTTTTCTTTTAAAGTGCAAGTCAAAGGGTCAGTAGGCCACACCAAGGAGTAGACTGATACATGTAAGTTTGGTAAAGAAAAAAGTATCCCTTTTCCTTACTTAATTTGGGAATAATTGTCATTAAATAAACCAAATTTTTGCCTAGGTTTAGTGTTGTAATGTGTTGTACACATTCACATTAATCTTGGGACATTTTTAATGAAATGTACCTAATTTGTATCCTATTTTAGGTGTTGTAAAGTGTTCTAACACACTTTCACACTTATTTAGGGTCTCATTAATTAATTATGGCTAATTGAGCTTAATTAGCCCCTTTAATTCAAATTTAAGCCTTATTTACGACACCTTATGAGGATCTATCCCGACACCCAATATTCAAATTGCATAACATTAAATTTGGAAAAATTAAGGTCTTGGAAAATAGTGCTAGGACTCGTTCACCTTTAGTGGTGAATGGGTCCTCTCCACATATGACCCCTCTTTCTATGCATATTTGACATGGATTTTTGCTGTTCATTTACCCTCCTGAAGCAAGGTCCTGGAAACTTGTGCTAGGAACCATTCGCCTTTAGTGGCGAATGGGTCCTCCTTGAGTAGGACACCCATTTTTGAATTTAATTTTGGCAGGATTCTAATGATTTTCTATTCTAGATCTAGTGTTGGCTTGAATTATTTAAATTTCGGGGTTAATCTCTAGATTTAGTAAAAATATGGGGTTAATTCACATTGTTTCTCCTACTAAGTTTACAAGAGGTCTAAGAATTCAAGTTTTCAAGCATTAGAGCACTTCAAGAGCAATTCAAAGCCATTCTAAGGTAGATTATCAAGAGTTTATTACATTAATTCAAGATCATTTCATCATGTCAAAGGCATAGTACATTCAAGTATGTTGTTGAGCTAAGATAGTTGATGTAGAATTGAAGATCTAATTGCAAGCATTGTTTCATATCTTATTTGAAATCAAGATCTACATTCCTGATGGCCACCACATGTTAGTTTGTAGATTTACACTCCAAGACAACTTCCAAGGTATCAACATTCCATTATTTCATGCTTCAATTACATTATTTCATCATTTGGTTTAGTTACCTACAATGGGTTTGACTTAGGCAAGCCCTTATTCACTAACAATCATAATGTTTTTCTTCCCTTGAATGTGTGTTTGCAGATTTACAAGTTGAAGATCAAGTGGAGAAGAAATTGGAAGCAAAATTTTCATTCATAGTGCAAGAACATGGAATCAACGCTATACAATTTGTTACAGGTTTTCGAGAGCTGACAACCAAGGTTCTGAGAGTGCAGACTTCAAGGAAAGAACCTAGATCTTAGTTTCAGGAACCCTAATAGGGACCCATTCGCCACTAAAGGTGAATGAGTCCTTTGTGACCTAAAAATAGGCATCTAACAACAAGGTACACATCACTTTGAGCTCTAAAAACTCCCCTCATAATTGCCATAAGACTTAGGATTATTTTTTGTAGACACGTAAAATATACATGCACCTGATCCTGATCCTACTAACGTCATTTCTTCTTGAATCACACTCTCAGCTTCTCATCACCTGTCATGTATTAATTAGATAAATCATTATTTATCTAATTAGGTCTTTCTCCTCTGTTGATTAAATTAATCAATTTAATTTAATTAACCCTAAAATCCCTCTTTAATTAAATAACTCATCTTATTTGATTAAATCCCTATAGTCTTCTCATTAAATTGAATAAATTAAACCTTGTTTAATTTAATCTAACATCATCCCCCTTTAGTTAAATAAATCAAAATATTTATTTAATTAAAGTCAATCATTTTCCTCTCAATCTTGATTTAAATAAATCTTAAAATCTAAGTCAAAATTGTCAAATCACCTAATCTCTCACTAAATTGATCAAATCTTGATTAATTTAATCTCAATCACTAAAATCCTCTAGAGAATGCAACTTGCACAATAAATCAATTACTTTGATTCATTTAATTGCCTATTCTCTCTCAACATGGAATAAATGAGGAATGTTCCCTCAAATTTGAATTCAAAATCCAAGTGGATTTGTCCTTCCAACAAAGCATTTAATGCCTCTTACATGTCCTTGACCTTGAGCCAAATGACATTAACTCCATTTCTTTCTCCCTCCAACATGTCCCATTCAAATTTCAAATTTGAATCTCATAGCATTTATCATGCACATTGGCCAAAATGTGCACAACCTTCAACCATTCACATCTTGACAAGTGGCACTTGGCCATTGGATGTTGAATGATCCCACATTGCTTAATTTCACTCATTCTTCCAATTTGGAAATCTATAAATGAGAGACTCTTCCTTTTATTGAATCATCGACAATTTGAGTAAACTTATTATACTCAATTTCATCCTCAAGCATAGTCATTTTCATCTATTTTTAGCAAGTTCTTGGTTAGGTTATGCAGGAATTCAACCATCAAGTGGATCAAATTATCAAAGCTTACAAAAGAGTTGTAAAAGGGTCAATTTCGACACACCAATTGACACCAACTCCCCAATGGATCAAGAGTTTGCATGGTTAATTAGGATTTTACTTATCTCTCCATGTTTTGTTCTTCATTTTCCTATTTTGAGCATAGTAAATGGATTTCATGGGGAATCTTTATTTTATCTTGCATATGATCCTAACTATGTGTTTGTTTGTTGTGTTTGTGTAGGAATAGGATTAGGGTTCACATTTTGGTGTTAGAAGGAGGGCAAATTTTGTGAAATTCATCACGTTTTTCCAAAATTTCATTGTTTTTTGATGATTTTTGTGTTCACAGGAAACTGCGCCGCTTACAGTCACGTGGCGCCATATTGCACCGCTTTCAGAGATGCGACGTTATACTGCACCGCTCTAAGCTCAAAATCTACCGCACTTGTTTTCCCGCTCAGGAATTTCAAATTTTTAAACCTCGCCACGGATCTCTTAATCCCAAATTGTGCCGCATACTCAAACTGCGCCGCATTTGCGCTCTCTATTTTCTGTAGAGCACCGTACTCAGTCATGGTGCGACACTATATTGCACCGCTAGATTTCTAAACTACGCTGCATTTGTGGATTGCGCCGCTGAAGTTGGGTAAAAGGTAGATTTCTAATTTTTTTTAACATTTTTTGTGATGCGGGAACTTCCTGAGGTCATAACTTTTGACTCGGATGTGGGTTTTGGCTGCAATTTTACAAGTGGGTTGGGGGCCATTTTGCCACATTTTCGAGGCTTGAAACGTTCGTCTTGGCCCTCAAAATGACAATTTAGTATTTTTTTCTAGTTGTTAAAAAGTCATTTTTGTTAATAACTCGAAGTTCATGTTTCAAATTTAGGATGTTAGTTGGCAATTCATCCTATCTTAGTTGTAGAAAGTCTTTGGGAAAAAATAAGACTCTCAAAGTCATGCATGTAAAATTACCAAAAATGGAAAAATCTATCAATTATTGAAATCTGCCAAAAAGGAAATTTCTTGATCAAAAGTGAAGGAAGGAAAACGAAGGCCAAGGGTTCTCTACGATTTTATCATCTCATTGTATTAAGTGTTTTTAAACACTTTTGGGAGAACTTATAATCCCTTTCTAAGGATTTGATTACTTTCATGCTCTTAAGACGCACTAAATTTCATTTGGGTGATAAAAATAACATTACAAATCTTCAATTTTTTGCAAACAAAGGGTTAAAATGGACTTTTGGACAAACTCACTAGATTTGGTTTAAGGATTAACAATTGAACAAGGCAAATCTCACACTTCCTTTGGTGCTTTAAAAAGAATCAAATCATTGCTTTGAGGATATAAAATGAACATGTGCTTTTGTGTCTTGTAATTTCTTTTTTGCAAAGTAATTTCATTTAAAAAGGTGTATGCACTTCTCTCGCGCCTCACGACGATCTTGAGAATCAAAAGTATTTTTGGTGACATTAAGTTGCATAAAATATTACCTCCACATTTCATTTTGGGATTAAAATTGAACCAATCTTGCGAGTGTGAGCGTGGTATATTGCGAGTGTTCTCCCTTTGTTTTTCAATGAAGGTCGATTGAACTACATGATATGCTTGCTTGATTTTGTTTATCTTAGCGGGCCTACCTTGTGGGAAAAAGTAATCACCCAAGGGAATGACCCAACCGGAAACACGCTAAAGCCAAGTGACTTCCAGCTAGGATATAAGTGAGGATATTGGAACAAAGGCCAATATCACAAGGATTATTTTGACGAGAAGGGCAACAATGGTCTCTCACCATATTGGATAGTCCTGTTGATGGTTAAAATGACACAAACAACATTAAAACATAATATTTCTACTCTATTTCTCCTGAAAAAGAAAGACTACATGTAGTGGCCTAACTCCCAAGGTCCTAGTAGTTGGTTCTCAACTGTCTGATGTCACTCAATTGGTTCATGCAACTGTAATATTCAAGGGGCCTGTGCTGGTAACAAAGGATTCAAGCTAGGACTCTCTTTGTCAAAGTAGTTCCATTAAATCAATGGGTTTAAAATAAAAAGAAAAAGATAGATCCAGGGGGTAAATCGGTAAGTATGAATTAAATTTATCTAATATCCAGACATATACTTTTAACAATGAATGTTTTCTTAACCGATCACAAAAACCATAGCATGACACAACCCACAATATAACTGTACCATCGTATACATCTTAGGTGCTTAATTCAATTCCTCTATTCGCCTATCACAAGTATTTCCAAGATTTCAAAACCACACACATTCATTCATCATTAAAACTATAGATCAACAGACTTTAATAACCTTAATTCAATGACAATTTAACAAGATAATCTTTAAACCTGGTTTCTTCTAATGACTTTCATCACATAAGAAACTATCATGCTTCAGCACAATCACTAGCATTCAAGTGGATTATAACTCATTAACCTTATCAAACAACACAATTCAATGCAAACTCCATATTTTGTAAACCTGCAATTCTATTAACTGTAAACAAGATCTGGTACAATGTATCTCTGCAAAATGCTCTATAAAAATTCCATCTCCTAGCACTAGGTAAGCCAATCCAATTCTCAATTAGCCGACCCTTACAATGTAATACCCATCTGGTATTTATAGAATACAAAAAGAAGTTCGAACCTTTTTTTTTCTATCTTGGGCTTTCCACCTTTTTAGGAACAATCAACTGTCTTGGAAACTCAGATCAATTTTGATCTTGAGTTCTTACATTATACATTCAGTTTGATCTAACAATAGAAAATAGAACTAGAAGAAAAGAAGATCATGCGTCCTTAAAACTGTCAGTGCTGCATGCATGCAACATGCAAGGAAGAAGATCATCATGCGTCATGCATGGAAGAAGAACATCATGCATGCAAGATTTTATGCATGTGAAGCTGGATCCGCTATGAACTCATCATAACTGGTGAAGACTTGTTGTAGCATATCCATATCTGGCCCATCAATCTAGTCATCTTCAAATTTGATGCGATCCAACTCAACTGCAGCAAATTCTTTCATGCTTTTTACCTTGACCAACTCTCTCCCTGTAGCTTTTATTTCTTCCTTGACTTCTACAAGCCGATCTATCACTAAGTCTTCTCCATCATCTTTCTCCTGTATGAGTCCTTGGAATCTTTCATTCCATTTCTCTCTAACCTGACTTAACGACATGCCATCTTTAGTCATTACATTCACATCTACTATTATAGCCATAACCACTTCCAACTCTTCCAACTGCTCAGTTAAATTATTAACTGCTTCCTGAATTTCATCCTTATGCTTGCTCAAAAAGCCAGTCCTAAACTTAAGGATACGAGAAGTCTTTTCTACAAAATCTTTATTATCATCTTCGAGTATAGATTCTTCTAGAAGAGTAGTTAGAGGCAATGTATTTATCTTCTCTAACTTTTCACTATACTCTTTGTACTCTTCTTCTAACTTCTCAGATGCCTCAATATATTGATGCATCTCTTTTATTACTCCTTCCGCCTCCTTATAGGTTTCAAATCCTTTTTCCAAAACCTCACCTACCTCCCGGTTCACTTTGTCTATCCATTTGTCAACCATCTCCACCTTACCTCTAACCTGCATCAAATCATCAACCTCCTTTTTGCTTAGCAAAAAAGGAGTCTCAATTGCTGCAACCTGTTGTGACCTTGGAGAGGAGACACTCTTCAAAAATAAATGTAACTAATCTAACTGAGCCTTAAGCTCATCTTTCTTTTGTTTGTCCTTGATCATCCTTGATTTTGTCGTTGAAGCCACCACATCAATCAGATTCATTTGTTGATTTCTAGTGGGTCTTCCCAAGTTAACCGTACTCAATTGATAGTCTGTGAGCTGCATATCCCCTACCTCCTTTTCAATCATAGGCATGACACATTCAGCAACTATCTCCCCTTTATCTATGAGTCTGGTAGAATGCAAAATTTTAGCCCTCTTCTTAGGCCTTTCCTGTTCAATCCCCTTCATCAGGTCCTCCCAATTAAGAGGTTGAGGAGGTGTTCTAGCTCTCTTCTGCAAATCTAATTTCAACCATGTAGGAGCACTAGGAGTCATCATCATGGAAGAGGAAGCAACTACTATAGAGGATGGCTGAATATCTATCTCAGGTTGAGAATCAACCTTTGCCTTTTCTTGTTGCTCCTACAACACATGCATCTGTACCAACTTCTCAGCCTCTTCTGTATCTCTTTGTTCTTGCATTCTCTTGTCTTCTTCTTCTTTTCTCAATCTCTCCTCTTCCATCTGATCTTTCTCTAACCTTTCTTTCTCCAAGGCCTCTGTTTCCAACCGTTCTACCTCTAAAGCCTTAAATTTTGCAGCTCCAGCCTCTTCTTCTTTTTGCTTCCTTTCAGTTTCTTCGTTTTCTATCCTTTCTATTTCCAAGGCTACGAGTTTCTCTGCCTTTTCCCTTTCTTTCTCAGCTTGATGTTTCTTTACTAGCTCTTCAGCCTCTTTTTCTTTTCTTAGAGCTTCAGCCTCTTGTTCTTTTTGTCGAGTCTCCTCTGCAAGCTTCAATCTAGCAACCAGGGCTTCCTTTTCCCTTTGGTTTCTTGCTTTCTCCTCCTCGAGATCATGGATCTTCTGTATCAGTTTCAGCTTGTCATTTTCTGCCTTGACCTTGATCTCATGCTCTTGTTGCCTCATTTGCTCCTCCATTGTATCAGCTGCTGTCCTTGTTTCAACTTCTTTTACCTTTGATTGCTGTTGTTGAAGTAGAGCATCAACTTGCAAATTTACCTCCATTTCCTTTTGTTTCTCCGTAGCAGCCCTTGCATCAGATTCTCTGGTAGCGTCTTCAAACTGTTTCCATTGTTCTTCCTGTGTAAGAATCTGCTCAACAGTATAATCTAGAGATACATCTTCTTGCAAGTTCTTCTCCGACAGAGTTTCATCTGAGTCTGTCTCAATTTCTACCAACTCTTCCTCCACTTCTTTTCCTTTAGTAGCTTCAGCCATGGCATAAAGCACTCCTTGAACTTCTTTGCTTTTCTTTCTTGTTAGTGGGGCTTGTGTAGATGACTCACCCAATGCGGGCATAGGAACAACAGATTCAATTGGAACATCTCCCTCGGGTGTCTCTTCTTCTTCATCAACTACATCCAACTATGTTTCTTCAACATCCGGAGGAAAGAATTCCAATGGTTCTTTGGAAGGTGCCTTTCTTGATGATTGGTCCCTGAGGAGCTTGAGTCCTCATCATCAACCTTTGCACACTTCTATCCAAGACTGTTCTTCCCAGTTTCTTAATGTCAATAGTTTCTTCTTCATTCCAGTCTATTGGATCTAAGTTTTTGGTGCCAATCTTCAAAGCTTCATATGAGGGATCTAATACCACTCCATCATCCACCAAAGTGTTAGGAATATTATGTTTAATACCCAACTCTACCATAAGTGAGACTGGTAATCTCTCATAATTCTTCTTCCTTAAGTCAAATTCATCCTGCCTATCACACCAAAAATCCTCTAACAAATTAAAATATCTAGTAAATACTGAAGGTAATAAACTATACATCTTCTTTTTTGGATCAAAATACTTACGAGCTGTATACAATCCCAATTTTAATTGTATCAACTCATTACAAACCACCTTAGCTGCCTTTAAGTGTTGACAGCCATATTCCCCCAGTGTCATAGGAAACTTATGGCATCCTGTCTTGTGCTTCATCCCAAATCTAGCATTAACTCTAATGGCCTGATATACAAATTCCATAAGCACTATTCTATTGCTACAACATCTTGGAAGTAAATGGGGATGACCTTCAAACCCAAACAACCTGAAGTATGTAAATTTGGGGTATTGGATGTACCAACTTCCCCATTCAGAAATGAATGCCATAGCTTCTTGGCTTAACCTGTATCCTGCATCTCCACTCAACTGGTTGATAACCACATATAAAAAGGCATCATTGACTCTTCTAAAGTGAGTCTTAGCCACCTGAAGAGATAATTGATCATAGTGTTCCCATACCTTCTTTTGTCCATCCAAGACTCCCATTATACCTACTCTGTTTAATCCTAGGAAAATCCCCAATCTTGCTGTAGCATAGACTACATATGAAGTCATGAAGAAAGATTTGGTCTGTCTGACCCTTGTGAGCTGATCATGTATGGCATCAGAAACAATCATTGACCAATCAAATTGATAATCACCCTGAAAGATCACTTGAATAAAATGAAACATCCATTCCTTGAAATGGAAGGCATCCCTCTTCCCAAACACTCTAGATAGCATCAATATCAAATCAGATACCTCCTTCTTGAAGTCTGCCATCTTTGGCTGGTCTGCCAGTTTGCTTAAAGACTTCTTCTCGGTACTTAACCATCTTTTGTTTAAATGAGACTTATTGGAGTCTTTATGCTTACTGTATTTTTCCAATGCCTCAGCCTCAGTCAATTGCACTAAATTCTTGGGATCAGGAACATTGAATATGCTTTGGAACATATGCGGAGTAAGATCTATAATCACATTATTCTGTGAATCCATGCATAATCTTGTAGCTGGATTATAAGTACTAGCCACTGTACATATCAACTCCGAACACTGAACTGACAAAGGAAACACAGTGATATGTGCAAGACCGGAGTCAACAATCCTTTGAGTTCTCGCTGTCAAGTTTTCCCTTTCTGCAAAGGTCTCTTCATGTAATTCTTCAAAACTATGCTGGCCCAAATTGGTATCCGTGATATCTGACCAGTTTGATTCCACCTTGCTCACCTTCACCACTGGATTCCTATGATCATACCTTAATGTATAAGGTAGCTATTCTGGTTTCACCTTCTTAATTTTCGGTGCTGTCTTTGACGTTCCAGCCGGTTGATTCCTTCGAGCTGCCTCTCCTGACGTTCCTGACATCTCTCAAATCTCCTGCAAGCAAACCTCTAATTAGACCTTCCAATAAATCATTATAAAACATGTTTTAAAAACATACCTGTTACATATACATCGGAGTCGGAGTCGGACAGAAACACAAAATAATCACTTTTACAAGACTGGCGGACTCGGAGCAAAAACCAATATAGGAACTTCAGTTAGTAACAAACGGGCTCGGAGTCGGAGTCGGGAAAGTTATTAGAACCGGGATTGGAATGAAAAAGGGATTTGGTTTTTTTCCTTCAAATTCTCTTCATTTCATATTCTATTTCCATTCCGCCTCCGCCTCCGACGTAGTTATCGTTACTTCGCCAAAAGACTTCCCACTATATGCAGAGTCGGACACGGGATGAAAACGGAACTGATAACCTTTACAAACAAAATCCTTAAGTTCAAGATCAGTTTTGATCCCGCCTCCGCTAGTCATCACATACTTCAAGAAAACCTTTAAGAACTCAAAATCGAAAAATGAGATAGAAATGGAACTGATAACTTTGGTAAAAACAAAACTCTTATGCCCATACCCATTCCAATCTCGCCTCCGCCTATGCTAATCATGACATCATCAAATTTATTCATTTTCATCATAACTTCATGATTAAACCTAGGTTGCCATAAAATGGCAAAGGAGCTTAAAAACTCTACCCTCATATGACTGTGGGGAATAATTGTATTTTAGAGCCATTTATTTAAATCTTATTTTAAAGTAATTGCAGAGACCGACGAAACCCTAATCTAACAAACTTAATAAAACTAGGGCATAGGTTTTAAAACCCTGCCATTCTACCAAACGACGAAACCCTAAATTAGACAATAAATCTAATCTACCTTAACTCACTGTAAAATCTCTAACCTACCTCACTATACATTCCTAATCTGACTCACACCATAAGAAACCTTTAATCTAATCTAAATCTACTACAAATTGAAAACGACACGATGCGATCACGATTAAGATGTGAAAGAGACAATGCCCAAAAATAGAAAGAAACGACACGACAAAATAAAACAACAAAGATTAAAACAAAACAAAACAAACCAAAACAAGAACCTGCTCACTTAATCACATCAATGATCATAAAATTGCTTTAAAACACAAAGATTGAACACGCGAACAGATACAAAGCAAAACACAACAAGGAAATACAAAATGAACAACAAAGATAAAAGACCTACCTCAAACGCAAACAAAACCACACCAACTTTCTGAATCGATCCACACACAATCTGATTTCTATCTCGATGAATTTGCTCAAATGACCTCTGCTAATGCTCTTTGCGCTCTCAGACTTGTAATAATAACAACAATAATCGGCTTTAACCCTTAATAAAGAAAAATATGTGAATTTCTACCTACATCGGCAACCACCATTAATGCATTAAAACATAGTAAAGGCTGAGTCGGAACTGTAAGAGAACGAACACTGGTCTGCAATGCAACTTCAGTCAAAAAGTCAACGACAAAAATTGGTGGGGTCGGAACCAAAATGGAAACAGGATCTTAAAATCATAAACTTCCCAAACCTTATCCCCATTCCAACTCCGCATCCGACAACTAAACACAAAACAAAAACAAAAACAAAAAAATAAGTAAAAGACCAACCTAATAAAACAAAACACAAAAACCAAGACAAACAAACATTAAAAACAAAGCAGAGACAAGATCGGAATTGAATTTGATTTTACAAAATCTGAAAAGTACCATCCCAATTCCCACTCCTGCTCCGCTTCTGCCAAAGAGAAAAAACAAAGGCAAAGAAAAGACTGTCGGAATAGAACAAAAATACTCCTCAAAAGATCTTTCAAAACCCGATTTAGATCCGGTCCCGACTCCGACAGAGAAATCAAAGAAAAACAAAGTATTGGCAAAACTAGACTTCGAACTTTGTTCCAAAAACAACTAAGTACAAAAACACAAAGGGGGACCCATTTTGACCAAGGCAAAAGATGGGGTGGTTATGCAAGGCATAAAAAATCCCCCATGAATGGAATGCCCACATTAAAACCCCTTGTTTAGCAAAGGCCAAAATCCTATCTATTTGTTGGTGCAAAATGTAATGTCCTTTGAAGCCACCCCATGTATACATGTGGTTCTATTGTATATATGAAAAGTATGCCATGGGAGATAAATGGGTACTGATGCTTGGCTGACTTGAGAAGTGAGTGCATTGTAAGGGGGAGCCTGTGTGGTCAAGCATCTAATCATCCGCACTGAATATGCGCAGCTGGATTTATTTAAGTGGGAACCTAAAAAATATTGTCTCTTCATCCTAGGGTTTTACATGTGCTTGGTATCAAAAAATACATTGCTTGGTCCTCAAAACATTTGAAAAAAAAAATTCACAAGAAGCTTCAAAATTTCAAACCCTTTGGAGGAAACAAATATCCTTAGAGGTTTCTAAGTGCTTGGGTTAAATCATCATTTGTTTCCTCCAAAGTTAACACTAGGAAACCTTTGCCTTGATTTCTTTGATTTCCACATAATGCAATTTGTGGGATGAAAGAAAATTAGGCAATATTCTATCTTATGTTTTTCCATGCAAACATTGGTCTTTTGGTTTGAACCAATCTTAGGAAAAAACATGTTCTTCAATATCTTGGTCTAGTAAACAAGTCCTCTTGGGTTCATCTAGGACCAAGTCATCACTCTCACCCATCCCTAAAACTTTTATCAAAATCCCATTTCACCAACAACTTTTGGAACCTTGGAAAACATCACTCATGCTAAAATTATAGGAAAAATCATCATCATCTTGTTTGACTTAACACATTTAGTCAAATTATCAATCCTCTTTAGCGAATTTACCTCTAGGATAACACAACTTCCTAAGGTTTATAAGTTCAAAATCACTTTGTTTGGCTTAACACACCTAGCCAAATTTCCTTGTTGTGTATGAGTTTACTCTAGGATAACACAACTTCCTAGGGTTTACAAGTTCATTATTAGTTTGTTTGGCTTAACACACTTAGTCAAATTATCTAATCCAAATTCACTTTGTTTGACTTAACACACTTAGTCAAACTATCCTCAATCAAAATCAAATAAAAAAAAGTCCTAAAGTCTAGCATTGATCCAAAGTTCCTAAAAGTTTAAACACCCATATCATTGGTCCTAAATTCCTCGGAGGACAACAAGGTCAAAACACAAGAGGAACATGGAATATAAACTTGATTCATCCATCATGAGTAATCCAATTCAACCAAACTATCCAAGCCTTACAATGCCAATTGATTTTCAAAACTTTCATTTGTACAATCCATACATGGGATCATTATCTCATAAAAACCTCAATGGTACAACAAATGTTAGTTTTCCCAATCTAAATTTTGGAACATCTTTTCCTATGGTAGATTTAAATCAAAGTGAAAAATTAAAAATATATCAACCAAACAATCAGGGCATGAGCCTTCCCGCTTTACCAACCATCGATCAACTGAATTTGAGAAAAAATCCAATCATAAACCAAAGCATCATAAGAAATCCTCTAGCTACACCATGAATATCACAACAACAGATGGAAACCATTCAAGCAACCCCAGTGGTTAACACATCTACCGTTCCTCGATTGTCCCAGGGACCAAGCACATCAATCACACCAACCATAACTCAAACTCCGATTATCAATACAACCACTCCTTTCATCAGAATAGTCAACACCATTCCAAATCCACCACCATTACCACCAAAGCACAACACGGGAAATTCATTCTCCATCATGTTGCAAGACTCTCAACAAGTTACCCACCAAAAGGTGCTCAAAAACCAACAAGTCACCCAACAAGACGCTCAAGCTACACAAGCCCAACAAGCGGCACAAGTAGCTCAATTATCCCAAGAAGCACAGGCTCAAGCTCAAGCCCAACACTAGGCTCAAAAGGCACAAGCACAATACCAGGAACAATTGCAAGAAATCCATCAACAAGTGCATCAAAAATTAGCTCAACAAAAAGCCCAACAACAAGCATTGTTAGCACAACAATAACAACGCGACCAACAACAAGTGGTGTTGGATCAACAACAAACGCAAGCATTACTCGCTCAACAAATCTTGCAACAGATTCCCACCATAATTGTTGAAAACAATGATCAAGATCTATCTATCAATGAGCACCTTGAAGATGTTTCCACCTCATCCAATGATCAAATCAACATACATCAAGAGCCATTTTTTAGTCACGATCAAAACCCCTCCTACAAAGATCTATTTCAAGGATTGTTGATGTTATTTGATCCTATTGACATAATCCAAGATCCATCCACCGATGATCATGTTGAAAATGTCTCTACATCGCCTAATGAATTAGAGGACATATCTCAAGAATTTATTCCAGAGCATGATCAACATCTATCACCAAGGTCTAGCAATGGTCCTTCCCAAGACATATTGACATCCTTTGACCTCATGGTTACGGATAGTGAAGGAATCCTCAACTCAACATTTGATCCAAATCCACTCAAAGATCAAGAGGATATTGAGACACTTCCCATGCCTTATGACGATGTCCAAGAACCCTTTGTAAGCAATCCATCCTTTGAAATCGACCCATGTCAAGAAATTGATCCAAAGCATGTTGAAAGTGATTGTGAAATCACTCAAGATTGAGAATTTGTATCTTTGAGATACTACAATGATCTAATGGACACTCTCCTATCTATACAAGATGTCATAAATGATGATCATATCCATATAGCACATATTCCTCCATCTACCCATGAGATTCTTTCTTTGGATGGACACGTAGATGATCTTCATTCAAAACAAGAGTCTCATACTCTTGACATCATTACAAAGGTACAAGAGTCTCCTACTCTTAACATTTTTACACATGATCAAGGCATAGAAAAATATAGAGACATATCAAAAGTGGATCATGAAGAAAGCTTCTATAGAAGTGGTGAATCAGAAAAATATTTTGTAAACATATCAGAAATAGATCATGAAGAAGGCTCCTACAAAAGTCAGGAATCAGAAACATCCTATGAAATGAATCATGAGGAAGACTTTTATGTGGATAGTGAATCATCAACGCTTTTTGAAGAAGCATTAAAATATAATATTTCACAAGCTCAAACCAAAGATATCAATCAAGAATTTATCCCATAGATGGAGGATCCTATCACTTATAAACTTGGATCACTTACCTTTTTTAGGGAAATCTATCTTATCAATGAAGAATTTAGCACCTTTTAAGATCCACGACGGAGCAGAGAAGGATTGGCACCTTGTTTCCAAGGTAAATCATATCCTATTGCAAATAAATTTTTTCAATGGATGAATTATCAAGGCAGAGGATTAGGCCTACATGAATAGGGTATCCTGGAATTAGTACAGATTATTGGCAATCCTAGGCATCAAGGTCTTGGTTATTTGGTAATTAAGAGATCTAAACATATTAGTGATACCTCTATAAAACTGGGGGCAATTTCGTCTCAAGCAAATGTCAACATAAGGGGCACAAATAATCCTTATAATGAAATCAATGCCAATACTACAACCCGCCACATCATGAATCTTCATCCACCCATCACCCCATCCACGAATTGGGACCAACATCAAAAGGGATATTTGAATCAAAGCATGAAGAATGTTATCAAATAAAAATAAGTTAACAAGCATATCAGACAAATCAAATACATATGGATACCAAAAAATACAAAGAAATATGAACTCTATCATACTCCATTAGTCAAAGAACTATGGGGCAAAATAAAAAAGGGAAAAGTATGCATAAAATATGTACACAAAGGAAAAAACATAAATTATATCAAGCAGTTGGTCCTAATTCCACGCACACTTCCGTATCCACCTATCATTGCTCATCTTCCCAAATTTTGAGAATCAAAGGTTCCAAACTATCAACCAATCCATATTTTATTCGTAAACACACTCCATCCATGCCTCAATGCATAATATCCAATTCTCACATTGACCATGTGTTGGCAACGACCCTTCATCACAAGGATTTAGAAGGCACTCTATCGCGATGTGTACATAAAGATAGAGTTAACTCCGATATCAGCAAAGCAGATCAAGAATCTCAAAAGTTGCAATTAAGTGCACGTTTCTTGGCAAAGGAACTTCTTAAAGAAGGATATCAATGGAACATTATGACAGAATCATCTACATCGACACCACCAAGTGGTTCAGCATGAGCTTAAAATCTTTTAGCCAAAAAATACAAAAAAATTCAGAAAAAAGGATTGAAAACAGTAAAGAAAAAAATCGTCCTCTAGTGAAAACCACATGGGCAGCACTTTGGGCAAGTACCATGATGAAAACCTGGAAAAAAAGCATCATGTGTAGAATCGAGCATCTACATGCACCATTTCAGGAGAAAGCATCTTATCACATCCATAATAAAGCCAACATTCTAGCCATACATCCATTCATCCATGAACCGTTTATCCAGGAACCGTTTATCCAACCCATTACCATCTATCTACCTTATCTTGATCTTGATGAAGGTTTGGTGCACACTTTACGCTTGCTTATGGTAGACACTTGACATGGGTCATTTTCATTGATCCTATCCTACCCAACATTATTTGAGCCTTAAAGCATTATCCAAATGTGCATCCACTACCTGAACACCTTATCTTATCATAAGATGATCCATACCCATCCATCCAAAAACCTATCCAAGAATCCACCCGTGGCCTTCCATACATTGCTAGACACTGGGGGCAGATATTTACATCTTGCTTCGGGAATAAATCTTGATATTTATCCTCCAACTTATGTGGTGATCCGAACATTGGAAAACGTGAAATCAAATTGGTCAAAGCACTTGTGAGCCAAAATCCAAATCACTAGCCCATGGCATATTTTGACAAAAAGACGTTCTTTATCAAGATTTATATTTCACCGAACATCAATCTAAAGAATCAATATCAGTTGCATCTAATGTGTACTTCAACATCACATCAAATCATCAAAATAATTTTGTTCCAAATCAAGCTTCATCAATCCTGATCAATCAAATCCAATAATCATCGTGGGATATCCTGCCTAATCCTTGGTTTTCTTAACACTATCCTTGCATTGTTGTGTATCCTCAACAATTTTATCATCATCAATCTTGAAATCCTTGTGTTGCTTAACACTATCCTTACATTGATGTGTATCCTCAACAATGTTCTCATCATCAATCTTGAAATCCTTGTGTTGTTTAATGCAAGTTTTATCCTTGCATTGTTGTGTATCCTCAACAATGTTATCATCATCAATATGATCAATCAACCTAGCTTGGTTTCCAACAAAAATCCCAAAAATAAAGCACTGATATCATCACATATCCATATTCAAAACATGTCAAAAATAATAAAAATAAATAAAAATAAAAAAGTGGCATCATCTTGACTAAACTACATCATCTCTGAGCTTGAACGTAGGCAAGGTTGATCTTTGATCATCCCCTGAGACATTTAGGTTAGTCCTTTATGCATCCATCACAATGGCAATCCGTTTGCCCTTCTATTTCACATTTTAGGTCAGTCGTTTAGGCATGCATCACAATGGCAATCCGTTTTTCCATCTATCTCATCAAAATTCAAGTCAATTTTCATCCGAACTACGTCATCTTTGAGCTTAAACATAGGCAAGACTATCCTTGATCATCCCCTGAGACACAAAATCCAAAAGCATGGAAAAATCTCAAAATTCAAAAAATAGCCTCAAAACATTTCAAAAACCCAAAATGGTGCATCCATCTCATGTCACTTTCACCCGCGATTGTCTCATCCCTAATAAATCAATCATCACCTTCATTCTTTGGTGAGTCAGTCAGAAGCAAGTCTAGCAGGTTCCAAAGTGAACACCTAATCATCAAAGTATCAAGTCTAGGTCAGTAAGCAAGCAAGTTGGTCAACTCGGAGTATCAATAGCTGATCATCCAATCAATCTCATCAAAGCCCTTATCACAACATGTCCTAGGATGAAACCTTCCCACAATGGACATAAGCATTAGGTATCATAGTATATTAGCCTTGGCTAGCGGTACAAAGAACATTAGCTTGTTTGTTTACTTTATCTGGTGTTTTTGGCTTATCTTATTTTGTGCTCATTCCAAGGACCTCTCAACAATACCTAAACAAAATAGGTTTAGAGAGAAAGGAATGGGCAACAATCATTATTTTTTTTTATCTACTGTTCTTGTCCGATATTCTTGTAAAATAACTTGGCGAATACTTGTTGTGTTGGTTTGTCCTAGCAAGGTTTTTGTATGTCAAGTGTGAGCAGGAATACTCCTATCTGATTGACGAGTCAAATTCCATCACACTAGGTACAACGCCATCCTGGTCCTTTATACCTTGATGCATCATACCTATGTGTGTTATTAAACATAAAGTAATTGGCCCTTTGAAAATCCCAACTCCTGGTAAGCAAATCATCATCATCATCATCATAACGTAGGCTTGTTGGATCCTCCTTCCATCCATCTTATTCTTCTTATCCTTCTATCTTTACTAACATTTCTATCTAAAGTAGGTGTGAGATCTCAAAATATACACAAGGCTACGCATGGCCAATGACTGTTTATACATCATCAGAATTGTCTACATCAAAGAATTATCTTTTGTCCTCTGATCAATAGAACCACTCCTCTCACATTTATAGTGATCTTGATCGAAAAATCAAACATTTTCACTCGATCTCTCGAGGGGGCAGTATACCAGCATAATCTTTTTGCTGGGGCAACAATGGGGCATTCAAAAAAAATTGAGAAATTTTGAACTTTGATCACAACAATTTATTCTTTGAACCAATGGAACAAGTACATTGCTTCAAAGAGGGGCAAAATGTAGACACATAAAATGTATATGCACCTGATCTTGATCCTACTAACGTCATTTCTTCCTGAATCACACTCTTAGCTTCTCATCACTTGTCATCTCTTAATTAGATAAATCATTATTTATCTAATTAGGTCTTTCTTCTATGTTGATTAAATTAATCAATTTAATTTAATTAACCCTAAACCCTCTTTAATTAAATAAATCATCTTATTTGATTAAATCCCTATAGTCTTCTCATTAAATTGAATAAATTAAATGTTGTTTAATTTAATCTAACATCAACCCCCTTTAGTTAAATAAATCAAAATCTTTATTTAATTAAAGTCTAAATCATTTTCCTGTCAATCTTGATTTAAATAAATCCTAAAATCTAAGTCAGAATTGTCAAAACACCTAATCTCTCATTAAATTGATCATATCTTGATTAATTTAATCTCAATAACTAAAATCCTCTAGAGAATGCAACTTGCACAATAAATCAATTACTTAGATTTATTTAATTTCCTATGCTCTCTCAACATGGAATGAATGAGGAACATTCCCTCAAATTTGAATTCAAAATCCAAGTGGATTTGTCCTTCCAACAAGGCATTTAATGCCTCTTACATGTCCTTTGCCTTGAGCCAAGTGACATTAACTCCATTTCCTTCTCCCTCCAACATGTCACATTCAAATTTCAAATTTGAATCTCATAGCATTTATCATGCACATTGACTAAAATGTGCACAACCTTCAACCATTCACATCTTGACAAGTGGAACTTGGCCATTGGATGTTGAATGATCCCACATTGCTTAATTTCACTCATTCTTCCAATTTGGAAATCTATAAATGAGAGAATCTTCCTCTCATTCAATCATTGACAATTTGAGTAAAATTATTATACTCAATTTCATCCTCAAGCATAACCATTTTCATCTATTTTTATCAAGTTCTTAGCTAGGTTATGCAGGGATTCAACCATCAAAGCTTACAAAGGAGTTGGGAAAAGGGCCAATTTCGACACACCAATTGACATCAACTCCCCCATGGGATCAAGAGTTTGCATGCTTAATTAAGATTTTACTTATCTTTCCATGTTTTTTTCTGCATTTTCCTATTTTGAGCATAGTAAATGGATTTTATGGGGAATCCTTGTTTTATCTTGCATATGAACCTAACTGTGTTTTTTTGTTGTGTTTGTGCAGGAATATGATTAGGGCTCACATTTTTTTATTGTTATTTGCATGTTTTGGCCCTCATAATTGAATGAAATGCGTGCCCTTGACATGAAAATTAGGTTCATCATTGATACCTTATTGATGGTGAACCTCTTTTTCTATGTTTCAATAAGGTGAAAGGAAATAAATTGCTATGCCATGGTATAATCCATAATTTTTCAATTAGTAATGCAATGAAGGAAAAGAGGAGTGGCTAAAAAAATAAAAATTTGTGGATGAAGAATTTGTGGGTAACATTAAAGAGAGAACATGGGGAATGAAATTCAATGTAGAGCATAATAGTTGTAGAATAAAGGAATAATAATGGTGAGACAACGATGAGAAGATAGAGAGAGAAACACAAAGGTTGAAGGAGAAAGAATATAAAGAAACTATAGAATTGCCTAAGCAATTTGTGATGTTTCATGAAATTTGAATAATGTATTTGAATTTATTTTTCAATTTGAATAGATTGAAGTTGTGAAATCATAAATCATTTTAAATTGACACATATGATTTTTAATTTGGAGTTAAATGTTAGCGGATTCTTTGTAATATGAAATTCTACAAATTTGGGTAAAATTTAGAGTGTGTTTTTATTCTGTCTTCCTCAATTAGTATCAAAGCCAGAGGTTTTGAGCATGCAGATAGAGCGTTGAGAGAGAGGCGGTTCACACTAGGACGTACAGGTGGAGAGGGGAGTGAGTAGAGGTTTTTGGGCACAAGTAGATTGCCAAATGTGATGCAATTTGTGATGAAACCTGTGGATAGTAGAAGCACGATTAGGGAGCTCAAAAGTATTGTTGCAGGCGTGTGGAGTCCTGGATAATTGAGGGTTGGAGAGAATAGATTCAAAAGCATGAGAGAAGCTCAAACGTA
This sequence comes from Sequoiadendron giganteum, assembly GCA_007115665.2. Classification (NCBI taxonomy): domain Eukaryota; kingdom Viridiplantae; phylum Streptophyta; class Pinopsida; order Cupressales; family Cupressaceae; genus Sequoiadendron; species Sequoiadendron giganteum. The sequence continues at coordinate 96,146,913 of CM021100.1, forward strand.
TCATTGCAGGAGTGGAGTCTTAAACGGTTGAGAGCAAAAATCATAGAGGAAAGTGCTGTGACAAATTACAATAGACAAAGTGAAATCTTCATGAGATTGAGGTATGATTGCAACATGGAGATTACAAATTACAAGGAAAAAGTTACAAAGAAGAAATTCCAGGGGAGGGCATGGAGAGAAGAGGATGAAGAATTTGGTGGAGGAGGCTGGGCTTTGTGGTGGAAGAGGTCAAGCTTTCAATGACGAAGTTCACTAGAGGTTGTACACAATTTTGAAAGGTGGTTCTATCACCGAAATCCTCCTTTTTCAGTGCAAGATCACAAATTTATTACCTAGTGTGTCTAATGCAAGAGCATCCTAGGTGAATCGTAACCGACATCATCGAAAAAATGGTTGTTTGTGGGTTTTGGTAAGTTTTCATGAAGAATCCTACTTTACAGGTATAATTTAGGTTCTTTTCTGAATTTAATGGCAGATGGTTTATTGTGAGAGTTAGTTTTTGGCTCCATTGATGAATGGATGGATTATATCGTATGGTGTTGTCCTCATAATTGCTTCTTTTATAATTTTGTAAATACGTTGTCTCATGAGGAGGATGAACTTTTGATCTCCAATTTGATTGGTTTCAAGATTGCACGGTGAAAACAAATATAAGTATATATTCTTTCCAAATATGATTTTAATCAAATATTATGGAAATAGGAAAATACCTCAAAACACTTGTAAAGAATTTATTTATTAAATGAATCAATTTAATGCTTGGATGTTTCACCTTCTAGTTGGAAAACAAAGACTTTATTTAATGTTTAGCTTAGAGTACTGAAGAGGCGACTGAGGAGAAAATGGGAGGGGGAGGCCGTGAAGAGAAGAAGTATTTTCTTAGCCCAATTACCCATGCCTAGAGGTAATGTTGTAGGTCATGAGGCATGGAATCAGACATAAGGAAATAGGAGATATTATCAACGCCAAGGGAGGTATTGGATTACAAGATACATCATATCACCAGATGTTTAACTGATGTGGCAAGCAAGTGTTGAAGATAAGAATGGAAGAAGAGATCACATGAAAGATAGGAGAAGATAATGGTGAGGACAGTAAGGCAGATAGGTCGTGAAAGTGGCAAGAAGATTAAGAAGAAAATACCAGTGCTTAGGGAAGACAATTTGATGGATAGGAGGCTGAGCCTCTTCTGCAAATTGAGGGAACTTGAAAAGAAATAAATAAAATAGAGTTTAGAAGAGATTGGGAGTAGTTGTATGATAGCGTGGAGAGGAGAATGTTGATAGAGGCCCAGGCTATGCATAGGGAAGAGGTGTAGCCTTTTGAAGGGAGACCAAGAATAATGAAAAGGGGTCGATAGGCATAGAAGGAAGTCGAGGCAATTAAGGAGATAGCCTTTTTATCAAAACACAAACATGAATGATAAAGGTGGTTGTATTCCAAGTAGGGGTTCGAGCCACAACTACAAGGAAGTCATAATGACATAGGTGGGGAGAAGGTGTATGCGCAAACATGAGGAAAGGAATGCAGATTGAAACATTTTTTTTAAAGTGCAAGTCAAAGGGTGACTAGGTTGCACCAAGGAACATACCAATACATGAAAGGTGAATGAAATAAATTTTTGCACCATGGTATAATCCATAAATCTTCAATTAGCAATGCAAAGAAGGAAATGAGGAGTGGCTAAAAAAATAAAATTTTGCAGATGAAGAAGCCACGAACCTAACATTAAAGATAGAACATGGGGAATGGAATTTAGTACAGAGCATAATAGCTATAGAATAAATGATTAATATTGGTGAGACAATGATGAGAAGATAGAGAGAGAGAAACTCAGAGGTTGGAGGAGGAAGAATATAGAGCAGCTATCGAATTGCTTGAGCAATTATGATGTTTCATGAAATTTGAATAATGTATTTGATTTTATTTTTCAATTTGAATAGATTGAAGTTGTGTAATCACAATCATTTTAAATTGACATATGTAATTGTCAATTTGGAGTTAAACGTTAGTGGAGTCTTTGTAATCTAAAATTCTACAAATTTAGGTGAAATTGAGAGTGTATTTTTGTTCCATCTTCATCACTATTAAGTAAAAAAAGTAACTCCAAACTAATATATCTTGGTGTTTTTCAAATAGATGTATTTTAAAATCTATACTAGTAAATTAAATAAATTATATTTATATAATATTATATTAATTATAATATAATATAAATACAATATAATTATATTTATATTAATCAATACAATTAATAATTTAAAATAAATATTAATTACGTCGAAAGATGTTATATAATTTGTACATATAGGATGAAAAAATGAGACTCCTTGACGTCACTGCAAAATACCTCTTAATATGATTATATAGTATATATAAATAGTATTACTATACACATTACTTATATAATGTTTATATGTAAGCAATATTATTGTTTTATATACGTATGTATGTATATAATAATATTATGAGAATATTTTTTGATAGGTAAACTTGGTCTAGGGATCCATACCCTTTGGATTAAATTTAAGAAAAGAAAAAAAAAATTGGTTCCTTCATCATGGACAACCTATTGACAAATACCCTATATTGTGTTTGCATATGTCTGATATTATATATATATATATTCTTAACTATATTGGGCTTATATATTCATCCATTATATATTATCATGAATCTTACTATTTCATGCTTGTATTTTTAGTTCTATGTCCTCATCCATGTTGTTATCTAAGCTACCAACCTTTTGTGCCCTATGAGAGGGTTTCCCTATTAATGGATTTCAAAAAATCAATGCCCCATTTATTTTGGTGCTTATGGAGGGTTTCATTTTGACCAACTATAGAAACTATAAATGGCATCCATTAACCAACCATAATAGTATTGAGAATGGGCTAGATTCCCACACTAGGGTGGAATCCATAGCCCATCACATCATCATCAAGAATAGCTTGACATCACAACCTAATCAAGGACGTTGAGACAACCCTTATAGTTTTCTTGGTTTCTCTAACATTAAGAAAGCTACATGCAACAAACATGAAAGAGATGATGGTGTTAACCTTATATTTATGTATGCCATTGGGATAAAAATATTTCCAAGAGTATCCCTAATGGAATGCAACTTTATCACCACATTCACATTGATAATATTCTAGAATCTAAGGTCTAGAATCTCCCCTGGGAATAGTATCTACATCTACCTTTACTTCGCTATCAGATGCATTGTAGTATCATTATGTAATATATCTCCAACTCCACCCAAACAGGAAATAAATTAATGCATTTAGTATTTGAAAATGGGAGATGCCTATAATCTTTACCACCATTTTTTGTATTCTTATCATTCATTCTTGGAAAAACTCCTTAATTTGGCCTCACTTGTGTCTCCCACCATGCTACCGCCATCTAATGATGGTGCTTCACTATTTGTGCAAGGGGCAATATAAATTATGTATGGTGCTAGTTTTTCCACATGAACAAGGAATTATCCATTATACAATGTACTTTAGGTTTATTTCCAAGTTATCCAAAGCGTCCACAACCCCATTGATTTCTCTTTAAAGATTCTTGAATGTGAAGGTAGTTAGAGGTTTGATGAGGGGCCAAAAAAGTATTAGAATGTTGTTTAATTTCCAATTTGGTGAAGCTCTCTTTCTTGTTTGCATTTATAATAACCATAAAATCTCCCTCAATGTGCACCTATTTAATTTTGTAATGATTGTAGAATTGGAGGCCTAGGAGGAGAGGATGTGCTTCTACCTTATTATTGGTGTTAGACATATTTTTTTGTGTATTTCTTTGATCAACCTTATTTTATGGTCTTTGATTTTACAACTAGCTCTTGATATGTTCAAGTTACATTTTGATGCTCATATGAAATTCAGTTTATACCAACCTTCGAGAGGGGGGATCCAGTTTATTTCTTGCTTTGGATTTGACATGAGATTAACCCCACCAACCCCTTCAATAGGAGATGACTATGAGAATATTAATTTTATATAATATATATTTAAATATTAATCATTTATACATAAACATTATATAAGTTAAGGTATATCACTATGTTTATATACATTTCAGGTGTTAATAGATTTTTGCTTGGTGAGGAGGGATTTTTAACTTGGATCGATCCAGGTGAGGACACAAACGGGGGACCTTATCGCTGACATGAATCCTAGACATGAATGCACAACATCAATATGATTTTTCTAGACCTACGAGCATAATAGACCAACAACGGTAGAGAGGGCGATTTCTCATGAACATACTAGCCCAACAGGGGCTTGGAACTCCATTTGGAGCACTAAGTCACTTGGCATGAATGCTAACAACTTTAATGTTAAGGTTCAAATCTGTGAGTACATTGGATCAGCGAGGGCACAAGATCTGTGATCATAATAGCCTTGTAGAGATTTGAACCTTGGTGTCCACAACAACAACACCACCACTTAGCCATCACACTATAGGAAGGTGTTAATAAATAATTATATAATTAAATTTTATAATCAATATGTTGAGATGAGAAGACAAAAACTTTTACAAATATTGCATATTCATCATGCTTGTTATATTCAAACAATTTTAAAAACTAGCATACATATATTAATTAATAATATATATATAGAAAATGCTAAAAGTTAGCATTAAGGGGCCTATTGACTTGAGGAAAAATGCTTACATCTTCATGGCATTAATTTCAAAAGTAATATATATGATTTCATTGTTTCTTTTCAAAATAAAGATAATTCTAGAAAAACAAATATTAAATGTTATAAAAATATGAATTTCAATTTTTTATAATTAATTTTTTTTCTTTACTTAACACTTTCTTCTTAAATTTTAAATTTTATATAATATAATATATAATTATAATATATAATATATAATATAATTATAATTATAATATATTATTTATCAATTCTAATATATTATTTTATATATTATTAATTAATTTAAAGGGATTTTCAAAATCGGTTAGGAAAAATAGAAAAAATAAATCATTTTGATTTTCAAAATAGAGACGGTTAGAAAAAAAGAAGCACATAACTTCCACCTGCCTGTCATTTTCAATGAAGCTTCAAAAAATTTACATGAAATATTCCTTCGTTACTTTCACTGTATAACGCTTTCAGCGTAATTAATTTTTTTGAAATATTTTGATAAAAAATATATGTTACCAAATGTATTAACCTATTTTAATTTATTATGTGATTGGTTGGTTTTTAAGATCTCTCCCTTTGCTGCCCTCATTGTCTTCACCTATGCTGCCTTGTTCGATCCCTTCAGGTGTTGCTTTCCAGTATCAGGTTTCTTTCCAATGACAGGGAGGATGAGTTCTTTTGGGCTTTAGATAAGCAGGGGGATCTTTCAGTTCGGTCCGCTTACAGACTACTGACTAATGAATTTTCTGTTGAGGAAAACTGGAGGAGAGTTTGGAATCATCACATGATCCCTAAAATATTTTTTTTCTAGTGGATGGCCTGTCATAATAGGATCTTAACTCAGGACAATTTGAGAATTCGGGGGTTGTGCTTTCCCAATAGATGTTTTCTTTGTAAGAAGGGGGAGGAAACTGTGAGCCACCTTTTGTTACACTGCCCATATGCTGTTGAAGTTTGGGGGATTGTTTTTGAGAAGCTTGATGTCCAGTGGGTTATGAGAAAAGACCTTTTGACGTCTATTTTGGGTTGGAATGGGCCTTTTCTCCATCCTCTGACTAGTGAAATTTGGAGGCAGACTCCCCCAGTCTTAGGTTGGTGTTTATGGAAGGAGAGGAATAATAGGGTTTTCAGGAATATTGAGCAGAGCCCCAAGGAGGTGTTTGGCATTGGTGCCCGGCTCATTGAAGAGATATCTCCCTCTTTGATGGGAAACTTCCTGAGTTGGGGCCGTTGAACTATGAAATAAAAATAGCTAAGGAATGACATCAGGATCTAAAGGCTAATGCCTTTGACAATTCAAAACTTTTAGCCAGGAAAAATACCAAATGGGAGCCTCCGGATAGTGGATGGTTCAAAATTAATTTTGATGGGGCTACTAAAGGCAACCCAAGAAGGGCAAGTATAGGTGGGATTATCAAAGACTCTATGGGGAATATGGTGGCGGGGTTTGCTGGTGGCATTGGGATTTAGTCGGCTCTGGTTGCTGAGGCTCATGCACTGTTCATGGGCATCAAAATCGCTATTTCTCTGGGGATTGTTAATCTCCATATTGAAGGAGATTTCAAAGCGGTGACAGATGCAGTGGAAAAAGATAGATTTATAAGTTGGAATACCAAGGACATTATGTTGGATGCTAGCTTCCTTATGTCCAAATTAAGGGACAAAAAGGTGACTCATATCTTTAGAGAAGGCAACTATGTGGCGGATGCCTTAGCTAATCTTGGCTCGGGTTGGGATTCGGCTAGATGTTGGAGGAATAAGGAAAGGTTACCGCCAAAAATTCAAACTTTGATAGAGCGGGACAAGGCTACCATGAGTTATAATGATAATATACTCTTGGATGACGAAAGCTGATTGGGGGGCCCACTGGCTAATTTGGGTGTGCTGGTGGATAAATGTCATTAATGATATGAGGTACAGGTGGAGCTTTCCTGGTGAAGCTGAGAGTGTGACAAGCAGAGATTGGAGCATCCATGTGTCCATCTTTTGGACTGGTTGGATGTTTTTAGTTCATAAAATTATGATGAGTTTGCAAGGTGGGGATTTATTTGAGAAGTTCAAGTCTAGTTTGGTGACGTGATGTGGGTTAATTGGAAGGACGTGACTTCTCATCAAGTGCGTGACCGTACTGTGCATGCTACTCTCTTGGGGATTGGTTTGATTGTTTTATCTCCTCATTACTTTTGGAGGAGTGAGTGTATTTATAATGATGTGACTATCTTTGATGCGATTTGGCCGCATTCTAGAGACTTCGGGCAGGCTAGTTTAGTTAAGGATTCCTTAGGCTTACTTTGGAGAGTTACTAATTTTAGTTTATCGATCCGTCTACATGGGGTTTCTCACTTTTGCTACATCTCCACCAACTTTTACCTTCTAGTATGTAATCATAAATTCTTTAAAATTTGTGTCTTATCTCAATGTGGTTTATTTCCCATCCGCGTGTGTGAATGGTACACGGGGTTAAATTTGCCTTGCTGTAATCCTTGCCTTAACTATCCTTTTGAGATTATTATCCGTGACTGCTACTTGTGGTACCTTGCATCTCTATGAGCCTTCTGTGCAGACTGATGATATGGGTGGTGATCACGTTCAGACTGAACCGAACAATTGTGAAGAATTTCATAGCAACCCGCTGGTTTGGTACATTTGTGTGGAGGGAGGTATAGCTCTGCTCATGGAATGCTTAGTCGGCCATGATCACATTTGTCTGGTCAGTTTGCCAATTCTTAGAAGGACAGGAGGGTTTCCATTAGTGGGATTTCGTTCGAAATCAGCGAGGAGGTGATTGTGTAGGCTACGAGTTTGCTATGTGAGGGGAAGAAATACCCCAAACATACTAAAAAGCTAGATCATGAGAGCCTTAAGGCATTTTTTAGAGGAGAAGAGACGCCAGTTAGGAACCAGGTGGGGTTTGAAAGGGAAGAACTTCCTAAGCCATGGGACCAGGTTTGCATGGTGTTGATGAAATATGTTACGCTGGAAGGTAGATTCAAAACTTGTTTCTTTTATCATTTCCCTCTGTTAAACCATCTTAGGCATAAAATGCTGCTTAATTTTCTCTTTTTCCTTTTGATGGACCTAGAAAGTTCGATGGACAAGTTTAAATCATCGGCCAGCCGAAATCCTTGTGACCTCCCACTGCTCTCGCTCCATCAGGGGCTAATTCTCTGCCTATATCACTTTCATCTTGCCCTCTGCCCGTCGAAAGCCATCACTGTTGTCCGTGTTGAGAACATTGAACCCCTCTCTACGGTGCATATCTCTCTGGCCGAGTCCAAGAGCCCTCCTCGAAAGCCTAATATTGACAATATGGGAAACGTCAATACCAAATTTTCCACCAAAAATCCTAAGGGTGGGTTTGGCAAGGCCCATGCTAGTGCGATGAAGGGGCTCTGCGAGCTGAAAGCCACTCATGGTGCCATGGCTCCCTCTGTCACTAAGTCGAAAAAAGCTAAGGAGAAATGCATGCAGGCTATGACTGTTAAAGATGGCAAGGGTAAGAATATGGTTAGGAAAGATTCTAGAGGGGATATGGTTGTGGGGAATATGAAGATGACTGGAGGGGAAAGTGCTCAGAGGAGATGTGGGAGGCTGGCAAAGAACAACAAGAAGAGGTTAATCATTGAGGATTCAGAGGAGGAGCGGTTGGATAGCAAGGGTTACAAGGAAGAAGAGTCTGAAGATGTTGAAGAAGATATGGTGGAAAGGCCCTCGCTTACTCCAGTGGACAACAAGCTCCCTTTTGTTGGCTCTAGCTCATACTCTCCGCAGCCGCTAGTGGATGAGCCTGGTGAGGCTCAGGATGGCATGGATGCTGGGGTGGAGTTGGACAAGGTGGCGAAGAGATTGGACACTCTGCACAAAATATTTTGGGGGCTGACCCGCTTTACCATGAAACTGGGTCACTTTGTTATGAGTACTCTGTCTAATGCCATTAAAGAGGAACTGGAGGGGAACAATAGCCAGGAAAACAAAGAGTGGGTGGGAGACGAGGCGGTGGACCTCCTGATTAAGAATTGGGATGATGCCAGTTAATTGCTCCTGGTGCTGGTCTATCGACTGTTTCTCGACTGTTGATGTGCTGCCTTTGGGCTGTCTCTGGTTTTTCCTATTTTTTCTGGTTATGTTAGCTGGTTAAGACTTGTCCTTTTTTGGCCCTAGTGGCTCGTTATGTTGGGTACAACGCCCTGTAAATGCTGTTTAACTTTTCAAAAACAACTAAAAAATATCAATGTGTAGCTCAAGCAAATCAAATAAATCCACTTTTTACTATGCTATAGTCAAATTAAATAGGAGAAAGATTATATAAATAGTGCATAATTGACTAAACATGCTATACATTTCAATTATTTAATATTACAACTATTTAAGAATAATGTTATTTAAATGAGTAGTATGAAATAGTGATACTCTAGTCAAAATGAATAGAAAAATATTATTTTAATTCTATCTTGTGATTAGTTGGATTTAACAACTAACAAAAATATCAATTCCATGAATACATCAAGCAAATCAAATAATTTCACTTTTTACTTATTAATTTAATTGTATTATGTGATTGGTTGATTTTTAACAACTAAAAATTTATCAAGTCCATGAATATGTCAAGCAAATCAAATAACTCCACTTTTTACTATGCTATAGTCAAATTAAATATTATGTGAATAGTGCATAATTGATTAAACATACTATACATATCAATTATTTAATATACAACTATTTAGGAATAGTGTTATTTAAATGAGTAGTATCAAATAGTGACAAGTTAGTCAAAATGAATCGAAAATATTAATTTAATTGTATTATGTGATTCGTTATTTTTTAACAACTAAAAAAATATCAATTACATGAATAGGTCAAGCAAATCAAATAACTCCACTTTTTACTATGCTATAGTCAAATTAAATATGAGAAATATTCTATGAATGGTGCATAATTGACTAAACATATCAATTATTTAATCTTACAACTATTTAGAAATAGTGTTATTTAAATGAGTAGTATCAAATATTGATATGTTAATCAAAATTAATAGAAAAATATCCTCAATAGTAACTAGCTTACCTCATATTAATATTACTCTATATCATTGTGATCCAATAGAATAAAGAAAAGTAGTTTTTATATATTGAAATAAAATTTAAAAAATATACATTAGAAAAAATAGTCAACCTATTTTACTTGTTTGCTCCTATTGGTTCATTTCGACCATTTAATAAAACTCACAACAAGAACTAAAAATATAAGTAAATATATCTATCTATAGATTACTTAAATATATAATAAATATAAGAGTAACATTACTTTTATTTATATTATATATACATTATATAAATAAATAGATCTATATATATGATATATACATTATATAAATAAATAAATCTATAAACTAATGTATATATAAATAATATTAATATATATCTATATAAAAATTATATAAAATATAAAAAAAGAAATTGTAATCAATATTAAATTTTTCTATTCTGCTTCGAAAATGTCCGCAACTTCTGCGACTACCGAACTAGGCTTCCATGCGCTTTCATTTGTGAAGGGCCAAGGGTTGGAGGGATTCGAGGGTGCGACGCCAGTTTCTGCAAGCCCTATAGTGGAATTTTGGGCTTCTCTTTCCTCGTGTGATCACTCATGGGTTGGGAAAAGCTTCCCTCTCTATTTTGCTTCTCGATGCTTGGGTGATGTTGGCTCGTGACAGGAAAATGGTGGTAAGAGAACCGTGGGTTGTCCTCCACACTCTGTGGTGGTTGGCGTCCCAAATCTAGGTCTTGGCAGTGTGTTTGGTTGTGGCTCAAAGAAAATATTTTTGGATTCCCTAGCTGCGCACCCCCATCCTCTGTGAAGCGATCTCCATGGGATGGCGAGTAACATTGGTTTGCAGGCTCCTGGTTCGTCCCCTACCATGCAAAATTTTGATACTCATTTTTCTCATGGCGTTGCTTCTTTGAGCCCACCCTTTTCTATTTGACATTCGTCTTCTGCTCCAGAGATTTTCCTTGATGACTTTGCTTGTGACAGGGAAGAATATTTGGTGGATCATGCTTTGATATGCTGATTTACGAAGGTTTGGCCTAAACTCTGTGATCTCCATTCATGGATTGATACAAATTGGAAAGATTATTTGGAAGATGAAATCAGTATCTACCCATGTGCAAAGGGTTTTTTTTGAAATTGGTTGCTTGAAAGCGTTAAGAAATGGACTGGGGAAATATCATAGCATCTCAAAGGAGACTATCAACTATGAAAACTCGACTTTTGCTCGCTTGTGTGTTGAGATGGATGTCTTGAAAGGTCTTTCAGTTGAAATAATTCTCAAAGTAAGAAAGAGGCAATGGTGCCAGCTGTTGATGTGTTTTTTATGCATTTCTCAACACAGGTAATGCATAGGTGCATCACCTCTCTTGAAAGACAATCTCCCACAATCAGATTGTAGAACACTATCCCAAGGTCTCTAATGTAAGGTCTTGACAATGCTTGGAATATCTCAGTTGATTTATGTGATTTTCTGGAATCACAAGGCGGTCTTACGGATGAGTTACAAAGTGGGAAAGTTGGATTTTTTAAATGGAGTTCTTAAGATGGGAGAGTTGCTATGTGTTTGTTGTGCATTTGCTGCTGGTTCAAACAATAGTCTTGAACTCCATTTCAACATCAGATTTAACTTTATAATGTGTGATGAACCTTGCCTAAGGTTACTTATTAAAAAAAGAAGGAAAAAGGGCAAGGAAGAGGGAAGGTTCCTGGATCTAAAACTACGAATGAGCAATGATCATGGAGGCTACTACAACAGAAAAACTCCCTAAACTGGGTTTTTCTTGGCCAAGAGAAATCTATAGTTACACAAAACTAGTGCAATCTTCTAAGGACTGCTGATTTTGAGATTGCACATGCACATCATGAACATGCAATTGAACTAAGTTGCAGCAATGAAATATGGAAGCCCAAACTTATTTTGCACAACAGCTTGTCATCAACAAGTGCCAAAAGTATGGGTTGGAAATTCATCAAATACTGTAACAAAAAACACCATCATCACTTCCATTCAAGAAACTAACAACTAAACTAATAGGGAAGTAGAACCATCCACACATAATGAGAAAAATCAAAAGGAAACACCCATAAATCATGCAATGTTTCTTTCTATTTCTGTAGAATTCCTTTTACACTAGCTCTCCAACCTTTTATAAATGAGGGGGAGACCCCTATTTATAGTTTTCCAAAGCCTAAATGAATGACTATGATTGAGTTACATTGTGTAGACATGGAAAATGTACAATTTGATCTAGCACATTTGATCCTGATTAACTAACGATATTTCCTCCTAAATCATACTCTCAGCTTGTCATCACCTTTTCATCTCTTAATTAGATAAATCATTATTTATTTAATTAAGTCTTTCTCCTCCGCTGATTAAATTAATCAATTTAATTTAATTAACCCTCTATCCTTGTTCATTTAAATAATTCTTTTTATTTAAATTAAGTCTCTAAAGTCCTCTTATTAAATTGAATAAATTAAACCTTATTTAATATAATCTAACACTATCTTCTTTAGTTAAGTAAATCAAATCATTTATTTAATTGATCCCTTTCTTCTCAATTCTTGATTTAAATCAACTCATAAAATGTGAATCATATTTGTCACATCATTTAATCGCTACTTAAATTGATCAAACCTTGATTAATTTAATCCAAATCACTAAAATCCTCTAGAGAATGCAACTTGCACAATAAATCAATTTCTTTGATTTATTAAATTGCCTATTTTCTCTCAACATGGAATAAAAGGGGAATATTCCCTCAAATTTGAATTCAAATTCAAATGGGCTTGGTCCTTCCAACAAGGCATTTATGACCTCGTACATGTCCTTTGCATTGAGCGAAGCGACATTAAATCCATTCTTTTCTCCCTCCAACATGTCACATTCAAATTTCAAATTTGAATCCAATGGCATTTATCATGCACATTGACCAAAAATGTGCTTATTCCTCAGCCATTCACATCTTGAAAAGTGGCACTTGGCCATTGGATGTTGAATGATCCCACATTGCTTATTTTCACTCTCTCTTCCATTTTGGAAATCTATAAATGAGAGACTCTTCCTCTCATTCAATCATGAAGGGAAAAAGGATGTGGATCTACTGACCCAACAGATTGGAATACATTCCCTTAATGCCAATACAATAGAGGAGAGAAGCATAAACTGATTCTAATAGCTTCTAAAACTACTTGAGAAGAGTACAACCAATAAAAGAAATAACAAAAGAAGAAAGTAATCACAGATTGACAAAGAGATTTTATGTGGGAAAACCCTTTCAGGTAAAAAACCCACCACAAAAAGTCAAGACTATTGTATTACAGTATTGAAATAAATATATACAATTTCCAGTCTTCTCTGTATAGCTTACACTCACTCAAAGAGATTATGATTCACTATTACAATGTTTTCACAACATAAAGATCAAACCACCTCTCTTCAAGAAACCATGTTCTTTTCTCCTTCTACTCTTCAACCCGCGACTTCAACCTATTCTACAACCTTTTTAGAAATAACATATCTCTCAACCATATGTAGTTGACTCAAAAGAGTCCTACATAACATTGAAGTCCATCCTCAAATCACGCATCTAGTCAGACCTAACAGATTTCCCTGCAACGAGCTGTCTAAGCATTCAATGCCAACACCCAAAATGGTTGAGTTTGCTACCCTCGGTTGACAATGCAATTGCCACAATAACTATTTTGGTTTCCCTCCAATCACTATTCAGACAGGTTCCACACATCCAAAGCCCATTGGCTATCGCAGCTGACAAAACTACCAAAATGGTCAAACAGACACTGAGCACGTCCAAGACTTCCAAGTCTTTCTAACTGTTAGGAATAAGGTGTCTCAACCTTGGATAATTCCTATTCTTATTATTTGTTTTGTAAAATGTATTTCTTGCAAATAATGTAATTAAGTGTGAGTGTACATGTCTAGTTTGCATGTTGATGTGTCACTCCACTTAATGTGTCGGCATCTTGAATTGTGTGTAAGGAGATCATGGCTGAAACGGTTATGACGGATTCCTATGACACGTAAGAGCTATGTCTGGAAGATTCAATGACAGGTGAAGACATGTGGCAATTGATAAAGTTGAGTACTGTACACTCTTCCACGATAGTGGGGTTCGGGGCATCGCCCCGAAAAAAATTTTCGAGTTCCTATTTTCTCGGAGAATGGTAAAACCCTAATACAGTTATCTTCGGAAGTTGCCCTAAAAGGGAAGCGCATGATATAAGCGTTTTTTAGGGTTGCGAAGATTTGTGATGTGAGTGTATTGTTGGAACGTTTTTTCATGCTGCCGCATTTTGTCTTCAAGAGTTGGAAATCTCCTGAAAGAACTTGCATTGCAAGTGTGTTGTAACCGTTGTGTTGAAGATAATACATTGTGCAGGTTTTGGAGTGCTGGGGTTTTTTACCGAAAGGTTTTCCCCAGGGTAAATCATTGTGTCATTCTTCATTTTCTGTATGTATGGTATATTGCTGCAATATCTTTGTTAAGTAGATTAACGAATCTGAAATTGTAAGGGTTTAAAACGAATTTGCACCATACTTTCCTTAAGAGATTAGTGTAGGAAGCTGTTTCCGCACCTGAGTTTCCTTACACTAACACTACCGGAGCCAGAGCCGGATCAGGAGACAAAATAGGACTCCACCAAAAATACAGATTCATAAACCATTTTGGTTCCACTTCTGCCCATGGCAAGAAGAAACAAGTCAGAGACAATTCTGACTAGAGGAAGTCAACCCAAAGTCAAACTAAGACATGGACACAAAAAGACAGGAGTCGAAGTCAGAGTGGGAACATAAAACAAGACTTTACCAAAAATTCCAAGATCAAGAAACATTTCGTTTCCGGTTTCGCCTCTGCTAACTGCAAGAAACATCAAACCAGGACTGGAACGGAGTGGAGTAAAACATCCCAAGGAGAATCCAAATAGCCAGGAAGACCAGATCGCAAAAGCAGGAATTGGATTCGTAGTCGGAACGGAAATAGAAATAGGAACATGGCAAACAGACATTGTCAGATTCCAAAATTGGTTTCACCTCTACCAGAACCTGCGAAGCGAAGTGAGGAGTACAAACGGTAGGAAGCAGAGCCGAAGTCAGAACGGGAACAGAAACCCAGAACTAGGAAAATGGAACAATGCCAAGTTCCATCTCGGTTCCACCTCCGGCAAAACCTGCAAACAACACAAAATCACACCAAGGCAAGAGAACGAGGACTTCAAGTTGGAAGTTGAGACATAATTTCTCAACAATCTCCCACTTGGCGAATACTTCCAGCTTCCTCGAAACATCAAACTTTACTGTCGATCATAGGCCCCAAGGCCCATCGATTATGTGCACCATCTGAACTTGTCTGTGCTAACTGGCTTTGTCAAGGCATCTGCAACATTTTTCAAGGTGTCAACCTTAACTATACTGACCTTTCCATCTTCTACCATATCCCTCACGAAGTGATATTACACATCTATGTGCTTGGTCCTGGCATGGAAAGTCGGATTCTTTGCCAAACAAATGGCACTTTGACTTTCACAGTAGATTAAAATCTGCCCAGCATTAAATCCAATGTCTGAACACAAATGCCTGAACCACACTGCCTCCTTGCAAGCATGAGTTGCTGCCATATACTCTACCTCTATCGTGGATAAAGCAACTACAACTTGTCGCTTGCTCATCCAATTGATTGCTCCACCATTAAGCATGAAAGTGTATCCACTAGTGGATCTATTGCTATCAATATCCCCTACCCAATTAGAGTCAACATATCCCTGAATGCTAAGAGTCCTTTGTAATGCAACCATACTGCCATGGTAACACAAAGCATAATCTGAAGTACCCTTCAAATACCTAAACACTCTATTCACAGCATCCCAATGTGATCTCCCTAGATTTTCCATAAACCGGCTTAGAACTCCCACTGCTTGGGAAATGTCTGGTCTTGTGCAGACCATAGCATACATTAAACTACCTACTGCACTTGCATAAGACACACTGGTCATGTCCTCCATCTCAGTAGCAGATTTTGGACAGTCTTCAGTAGATAGTTTCAATCCTTGCGTGATTGGAACAACTAGCTACTTGCAATCATTCATGCTAAACCTCTCGAGAACGGTTTTCACATACTTACTTTGACTGAGCCAAAGCTTTCTGCTTGTTCTATCCCTGGTTATCTCCATTCCAAGAATGTACCTTGTTGCTCCAAGATCTTTCATTTTGAACTTAGCAGACAACTGAGTTTGAAGGTTAGAAATCATAGCCTTGCCATTACCAATGAATAACATGTCATCCACATGCAGAGTAATAAGAAGCACACTATCATTTTCACATTTATAATAGATGCAATGATCAGATTTTGATCTCACAAAACCAATTGACAACACAAATGTGTCAAATTTCTGGTACCACATTCTAGGAGATTGCTTTAGACCATAGAGAGATTTATTTAACTTGCAAACCAGATTTTGTTTACGTCTTTTAACAAAATGCTCAAGTTGGGACATGTATATTTCTTCTTCTAGCTCACCATGGAGAAAACTATCTTCACATCCATTTGCTCAATTTCAAAGTCAACACAACTACCAATGATAACAAAAATCTGATGGATGTCAGCTTTGCTACAGGGGAAAAGATCTCTCCATAATCAATTCCCTCAACTTGGGAAAAACCCTTTGCAACCAGTCATGCCTTATACTTCTCCACACTACCATCAAGGCCTGTCTTCCTTTTGAATATCCACTTACAACCAATAGACTTTCGCCCTTTAGGAATTGGTACCAACTTCCAGGTATCATTCTTTTTCAAGGAATCCATCTCCTCATTCATGGCTTCCAGCCAAGACTTTAAATCAGCCATGCTGATTGCTTCTTTCATAATCCTAGGCTCATTAGTGTTGGTTATTAAAGCATAAGCACAATTTGAATCTAACATAGAGAAACCATACCTTTCCGGTTGCCTCTTTTCTCGTGTAGGTCTCCTTATAGGATGAGGTTGTTCTTCATCATCGAAACTTCCAGAGCTGCTTGAGCTCTCCTCAGTCTTAGGTACACCATGTAGCTCTTCCCTCTTTGGAGTTTGGGGATGTCACTCTAATTTGTCTCAAGTTTTTGATCACTTACTGAAGGTTTCAGCTCATGAAATATCATGCTTCTGCTATACAAAACCTTCTCAGTAACAGGGTTCCAAAGCTTGTATCCTTTCACACCAACTCCATAGCTGATGAGAATACATTTCACAACCTTGTTATCCAATTTAGATCTCTTTTCATTTGGCACATGAACATATGCCTCACAGCCAAAGACTCGAAAATGTCTTAGTGAGGGTTTCTTTCCTGACCATGCTTCCAAAGGTGTCTTATCAACAAGAGCTGAACAAGGAGATCTATTTATTAGATAACATGTTGTAGCCATAGCCTCAACCCGGAACTTCTGCTCCAGACCAGCACCACTCAACATACTCCTTGCCTTTTCCATCAACGTCCAGTTCAACCTTTCAGCAACTCCATTTTGCTGTGGAGTGTAAGGGGTTGTCTTATGCCTTTTAATTCCATGATTAGTGCAATACCTTTCAAAATCTGCAAAACAAAACTCACCTCCATTGTCTGTCCTTAAACTCTTTATTTTCCTTCCAGTCTGATTTTCTACCAAAGATTTGAACTCTTTAAACCGACTGAACACTTTTGATTTACCTTTAAGAAAGTATACAAATGCCCTTCTCGAATAGTCATCAATAAAAGAAACATAATATCTAGACTTCGATAATGAAGGAACATTAACTGGACCAAACAAATCAGAATGAACATAATCCAGTATACCAGAAGATTTGTGAGGACTGGAGGAGAAAGAAACACGGTGTTGCTTTCCATAGATACAATGTTCACAAAAATCGAACTCAAGGTTACAGTCATCAAGCCCTTCTACAAGGTTTTTGTTCTTAAGGGTTTTTAAATCTTTCTCACTAATGTGACCAAGTCTATGATGCCATAACATAGTCTTCTTTATGGGGAGTTTTACCTCCAAAGCATTTGAAGATGGAGAAGAGTCTTCATCTTTCTCTATAGGTGCAGAATTACATGACTTTATAGAGGCACTGTTACAAAGAACAGGATGTGCATCCAACTTGTACAGAGTGCCAGTACGAACACCCTTAGCCAACACTAGTGCACCTCTAGCGATTTTACAACCCTTACTAGAAAAAGAAACTTCTACACTAGCATCATTTAACTTACTAACAAAAAGAAGATTTCGAGCCAAACCTGGGATGTGGATAACACCACCAATTCCTTTGACTCTCCCGTCAGGAAACTGAATTCTGACTCTTCCTTTGCCAACAATCTCCAGCGTTGAATCACTTGCCAAGTATACCTTTCCACCATCATACTTCTCATACTTTGAGAACCAATCTCTATTGGATGTCATGTGAAAAGAAGCACCTGAATCAACCAACCAGACATCATCTGATGCCTAAGTTGTCAAGGCTGCTGCAATGAAGGCATCTACATCACTTTGAGAAGATTCGTTGTTAAAAGTATTCTTCTTCTTCTTCTCCTTCTAGTCCTTCCTGATATGACCAGGTTGCCCACAATTCTAGCATTTTACCTTGGACTTTTTACCAGGAGACTTTGATCTCCCTTTAGACTTGGGTTTCGACTTGTTGTCTTTCTTTTCGCCTTTGTCCTTTGGTCTACCTTAAACAAAAAGAGCCTCTTTGGCCATCTCAGAAGATTTCCTTTGCATTTCTTTAGATAGAAGTGAAGCAACCACATCATCCATCTTGAAAGCAGAGGTTGTGCATCCAATAGCCATCACAAGATGATCCCAACTATTAGGTAATGAACACAACAAGAGCATGCAATGATCCTCCTCGTCTATCTTTACACCTACAGATGCCAGCTGAGTAACACTCATATTAAATGAGTTTAGATGGTCTACAACAGATGCACCTTCTTCCGTTTTCAAGGAGTAGAACTTCTTCCTCAGGAATAACTTATTTACCAGAGACTTTCCCTGATAAATATCACCAAGCTTCTTCCACAATGAAGCTGCAAACTACTCCTCATGGACATTCAAGAGTACAGAATCGGCCAGACTCAGTCTTATCAGACCTCTTGCTTTTCTATTATCAAGATCCCAAGCCTCTTGCATCATACTTTGTGGCTTAGTTCTAGACATTGCGAATGAGAGGTCTCTATCCACCAACAAGTCTTCAATTTTGAGTTTCCATAACTCAAATTTTCTGCCATTAAACTTTTCAATATCTATTCTACCTGATGTACTCACCATCTCAAATAGAAACAAGTTTTAACAATGCAAGACTCCCACTAAAACAACATTATCACAAAAAACTAAGCTTTCTCTCAAGGATAACACAACGGGCCAGGCTCTGATACCACTTGAAGGGAAAAACAAGTATGGATCTAATAACCCAACAGTGCGAAATACATTCCCTTAACACTAATACAATAAAGGAGAAGAGCAAAAAATGTTTCTAATAGCTTCTAAAACTACATGAGATGAAAAACATACAACAATAAAAGAGATAACAGATTATAAGAATTCATAGTGGACACAGGTATTTACGTGGGAAAACCTTTTCAGGTAAAAAAAAAACCCACCACACCAAGCAAGTCTTCTATCTTGAGTTTCCATAACTCAAAGTTGCTACCATTAAACTTCTCAATATCTATCCTACCAGATGTACTCGCCATCTCAAAATAGAAACAGGTTTAACAATGCAAGACTCTCGCTGAAACAGTATTAGTGCAAAAAACTAATTCGCCCTAACAAGGATAACACAATTGGCCAAGCTCTGATACCACTTTGAAGGGAAAAAGGATGCGGATCTACTGACCCAACAGTGCGGAAGACATTCACTTAATGCCAATAAAATAGAGGAGATAAGCATAAAATGATTCTAATAGCTTCTAAAACTACTTGAGAAGAATACAACCAATAAAAGAAATAATAGAAGAACAAAGTGATTACAGATTGACAAAGAGATTTTATGTGGGAAAACCCTTTCAATTAAAAAACCCACCACACAAAGCCAAGACTATTGTATTACAGTATTGAAACAAATACATAAAATTTCCAGTATTCTCTATATAGCTTACACTCACTCAGAGAGATTCTGATTCACTGTCAAACCAAGACATGGACACAAAAAGACCGGAGTCAGAGTCGGAGCGGGAACAGAAAACAAGAATTTACCAAAAAGTCCAAGATAAGGAAACAATTCGGTTCCAGTTCCGCCTCTGCCAACTGCAAGAAACATCAAACTAGGACCAGAATGGAGCGGAGTAAAACATCCCGAGGAGAATCCAAATAGCCAGGAAGACTAGATCACAAGAGCAAGAATCGGATCCGGAGTCGGAACGGAAACAAAAACAGGAACATGGTAAACAGACATTGTTAGATTCCAAAATCGGTTTTGCTTCCGCCAGAACCTACGAAGCGAAGTGATGAGTACAAACGGTAGGAAGCGAAGCCGAAGTCAGAACGGGAACAGAAACTTAGAACTAGGCAAACAGAACAATGCCAAGTTCCATCTCGATTTCGCCTCTGGCAGAACTTGCAAACAACACAAAATCACACCAAGACAAGAGAATAAGGACTTCAAGCTAGAAGTTGAGATATAATTTCTCAACAAATGATCCACAGCTTGAATAAACTTACTCTACTCAACTTCATCCTCAATGCAAGATCTTTAGCTAGGTTATTTTAGGTTTTCTGAAGAACTCATCTTGTTCTTCATCAACAAAGTGAATCAATCACTCATCAAATAATCAAATCTTACAAAGGAGCTAGGAAAGGGCTGATTTCGACATACCAATTGGCACCAACTCCCCCATGGGATCAAGAGTTTGCATACTTAATTAGGATTTCACTTGTTTTTCATGTTTTATTTCTCATTTTTCCTACTTTAAGTATTTGTAAATGGATTTCATGGGGAATCTTGATTCTCACTTGCATTTGATCTAACATTGTGCTTTTTTGCTATGTTTGTGCAGGTGCAGGATTGGGGTTCACATATTGTGTGGCTCAGATTCAATTACATTAGGGCTTCACCTACCCCACAATATTTAGCAATTTAAAATACATATGTTGTCTTTTCTCTATTTTGTCTTTTAGTGCCCAGGTATTGTAGCAGTTTCTCTTGTAGCTGATTTCCCTTTTACTGTAGCTGAAACTGCTTGAATGCTACCCTTTGCTTGATGGACTTGCAACATTCTTCATTGGATCAAATGAGCTCATCGATGATTGGAATCAAAGGATTGGTTTCCCCTGATTTGGGGGGACAAACCCTTAAAGATCATCATCATCTGGTGAAAAGTACAAAAAATCCCCTGTGCTTTCATCAAGGCCACCCCCTTGCATTTTGTCATTGAATTCCTTGGCACAAGCCTTCTTCTAATGTCAGCTCTATTAATGGGCACCACAAGGAAAGGTGGGCATAAAGTGAATGATGATAGGAGCTATATGTTTTCCTTGTTCATCTTTCTCAACGGGTCTCCCTGACGGACCTGCGGCAGGCTTCTTGAAACTTGCATACATGAAGTGTTGTAAGTGCGTTCATACACAAATCAAGGCAAATTTTAGTCAAATCTTGAAAAATTATTGTTATATCCATTCATGCATCATAAAAAGATCATAATATTCATATTTGGAGCTCATTTGGACCATAAACATTAATGTGTTTTCCAGGGGGTGGGCGCCAAGGTGGACGACGGACAACAAACGAGGACAACAAATGATGGACAACATTCCGCAAGGTTGGGCCCAAAAGCATCGATGGAAGTTGGGTGATGGATGAAAGAAAAAATGGAAAAGGAGAGACGATGTTCCGAAAATGGCCATGGAGGGGACGAAATCTGGAATAGCCAGGGACGAACGAAATTCCTAGAACAACCGCAGAGGGACAGAGTTTCGAAAATGGCCACGGAGGGGCCAGGTTCTAGAAGCCGAAATGTCGAGGGTGGACGGATGGAAAAAACAGAAAAAAGAGAGATGAAGTTCTGGAAATGGCCACGGAGGGGCCGGGTTCCGGAACAGCCAGGGCAAATGATGTTCTCAGATCAACTGTGGAGGGATGAAGTTCCGAAAATGGCCACGGAGGGGCCAGGTTCTAGAAGATGGAATGTTGAGGATGAATGGATGGAAAAAACAGAAAAAGAGAGACAAAGATCCGGAAACGACCATGGAGGGGCCGGGTTCCAGAACAGCCAGGGACGAACGAAGTTCCCAGAACAACCGTGGAGGGACAAAGTTCCAAAAACAACCATAGAGGGGCCAGGTTCCAGAAGCCGGGGGTAGACAGATGGAAAAAATGGAAAAAGAGAGGAAGTTCTAGAAATGGCCATGGAGGGGTCGGGTTCCGAAATAGCCAGGGATAGATGAAGTTCTCGGAATAGCCATGGAGGGATGGAGTTCTAGAATGAAAATTTTGCAACTTAACGAAACCTTGGTAGTTCACTTAGCCACCATAAAAACATATCAAATCCATGGGAAACTTGTCCCCATAGTCAAAATGAAGGAAAAATTGAATGAAGTGAGCAGGGTAACGAGCGAAGGGAAACCCACAAGGGCACTTCCGCGAAAGAGAAAGACTTAGTGAAACATTAGGTAGGTGAATATGGTGAAGCGAATTTGATCGTTTGACAATACATGACCAATTTAGGCTCCAAGAAAGGGGCACACAAAATGAGATGAGAGCAAAGCAGCTCGTCGGGAATGAAAAGAGAGGGTCCTTGCCTACATCGAGGCGTGTGTGCAAAACATGCACAACAAATGGTGACTCACTAAGAAAATCCTCCAGAGCATTTTGATGACAAACTGGAATCATGAACTCAAAAATCTATGGTTCTAGTCTTCACACTCAACCAAAGGATCAAAAACACTAGTGAACCCAACCTTCAGTATGTTGAAAATTCATGTGTGTGAATTTGCGTTAATTCCCATCCTTCAGTTTCTGCAAGAACCTAAGCTCCATTAAGTTAAGCTACGTAGTTTATTCTAACTCCAAAAGCATTCGGGACATTGCCTCACTACCAGTTAGGCATCCATAGCCCCGATGAGGTTGTCGTTGTGATTCTCCCGAGCATTGCTCTACTGTCGGTCGGGTGTCCATAGCGTCGGTAGAGTTATTCGTATACCCCTAAAAATATGAATTTTTTTTCTTTTGATTTTCAATATTTTTCTTTCTTTCTTTTATTTCAACTCGCAAGCAACCAAGCTCATGCTCAGGGTTGAGAATCATAGTGGTGCTGGAGCAAAATTTTAGATTTTTTACTTAACTAGACTTCACAAAGAACCTACAATGGCCATCAGATCCTTAAAATATGTGGGAGATATAAGATTCCAGAATACTTCAGAATCAGACCAACCAATGACTTATCCACTTTGAATCAAACATCTAGATCACTTGATACTAAAAGAAGATCCTCACCATCCACTCTAAAAACTTGATTAGAGTTTGAAAAAGAAATACATAGAACAACCCAAGGCAATAAGAATGATTATTGTGCGCACAAATGTACCCAGCCAAAAGAAGAGGGACCCTGAGCAAAGCAGCAACAAAGCAAGAGCAAACAAAAGCAAATGAAAGAAAATGAAAATAAAACATCAAAACTAACCAAAGTGGGACATTGAAAGAAAATAGTGAAGAAACTATTGTAAAGCCAAAAACCTACAACAAACCAACCAACCTAAGGAAATCAGGAAAGCAAAGTATTTACAGGAAACCTACACTACTCAAAATGATCTATGTACAAAGATATTTACAAAGAACTACGTTCGAGTAAGGCGAGCTAATATCAACACTTATTGGATTTTGCAGTGCATGCACAAGAAAATGGGAAATCATTATCATTATTAACCATGCAAATTTATCTTTATATTCTGAAAAAATAAATTCAACGTTGCAGCACTCAAGTTCAATCACCTGGTCAGGGAAAATCAAAAATTGAGGAGGCTCGCTAAACCCATGCTTAATCCATAAACATTTTTGTCTCCCCTCATTCCCATAATCAAAATAATAAGTGTAGTTATGACAATTAACATGAGAAAGGAAGGATATAACCTGTATTTTTTTGTGCAATTGTGGAAGCCTTTGACAATCGAGAGCGAGCACTACATCGCCAATTGTTGCATCGATATCCTCAGAGGGTGGCACAGGTTTGTGTAGCATTTTAGGCATTGAGTCTGCATAAGGTAGGGAGAACGGGGAACCAAACACTTCTTTCACATCTTCGAGAAGATAGACTTCATCTCATTGATCTTCTACAAACCAAGTGTCCACTTGATTGCTGTCCTCAAAAGGCAGCACGCTGTCCCACTTCCTTTCCCAAGCCTTGTCCTTATTTATGTGGTGTTCAATGTTGTGGGAAAATGACATGCGTGAATCTTCCCTATTGCATCCATTTGAATATGAAGGAGGATCAATAACGATCATGGTGGAAGGACTCCAAGTTGCATCTTGTAGTCGATTGGGTGCTTCATCTCTGTTGGTAGCTATCTCAGCACCCCTGCCCTTGTCTTCTTCGCTTTGTTGTTCATGCATCTCATCATGACGTTCACTCATTTCCCCTTGCTCACTATTCCTATAGATGGAGAAGGAACCCCTTTCCCAATCAGGAAACTCTAGTGCATCACCATTCAGAGGCTCAAGGAGTGTGTCTTCATGACTACCCTCTTCTGGGATGTGCTCTTCCTCAGCATGAGCATACCTTTGCAGTACAACCCCCAATGGAAAGAAGTCATCAATTGATGGCACCTCATCAAGGGGACCAAAATCCACCATGAAATCTCCCTCCAAGGACTTGTAATAAAGCCCATTGTCCATGGTGCACAAATGCTCTTCAAGAGGAAGAAATTCTTGATGACTGGTGGACAACATTCCTGTTTGATCTACTTCATCACTTGAAAGCTCAAGATTGTATTGTTGTCCTTCTTCTATTGCTGTCCCAACATCATCTTGAGAACCAAATTCAGTTGAGTTGTCACTTAGCTTGGGCTCTTGATCCTCATGTTCCATCCTTGAAGCAATTGTAAGAAGTGGTGTGCTCGGTTGCCTCGATTGTTCTTTGACTTGCTTAATGGCTTCTTGGCACAATCCGTACGTGAACTCCGAGTGAAATGAATCATGAAGTCTTCACCAATTCGGTAGTAGTAGCACCTCCAAATCCACTTGGTATTTTAGCTTTGACCAATCCTTTGCTAATCTGGAGACGAGCCGGTCATATCTTTCCGCTACTAGGTCCTCATCATCACTTGAAAAAGAAGCTTGATGGTAGAGAGTCACGGCGAGTGGTTGTTCCCACTCCTCCAAACTTTCATTTTCATATTCTCGATCACTATCATTTATGAAGGAGAGTTCTTCCAATCTGATTTAACTTATGCCTACATCATAATATTTTGTTGTCCCAAGGCTGTCAACCTTTTCTTCTTCCTGATTTTCAACATCTTCATTGGCTTCCCCAGCATACACTATTGCAGACTTCGTTGGTTCATCTTCAACTTCCAATGGCTCTTCTTCTAGATTGGAGGATTTCTCTTTGCTAATAGAGGAAAGGCGTTCTAACCTCTTTTCGATTGAACTTTCATCAAAGCTTTTTGCTATCCCCAAGAAATCAGCTTCTCCTTCTTGATTTTCAGCTTCTATGTTTGTTGTCCAAGCACTAGCTTGTGTCTAATTTCTCAGCTCATCTTTACTTTGCTGTCCTCGAAATGTTGAAAAATCCTTTTCCTCATGGAATGACTCATCCTTATAAAAATTTGGCTGCTCCAAATCATTCAAACAACACCGGGTTTGAGTGATAATGTTCATGCATGATGAGTAAGTGAATTTAGAGTGAGGTGTGTTGTAAAATCTGCACCAAGTAGACATCAACACCTCCTCCAATCTTGGTCCATCTTTGATGTTCAAATGTTCTTGGATTAGCTATTCAAATGCCTTGCCTACCATATTATCCATTTCCTCTTTCGGATCTTCGCGAGCCAAGGGCTGGTATATTTCCCAAAAGGGAATTTCTCCTTGCAAGACTCTTTCAATCCTGCTTAGAAAAGTCTGACACTGCAATTCGTTATGCCTGTGAGTGCAATGGATCCAACATCTATCCACCAATGCAAATTGCTGCAATGGTCTCTTTAATCTCCTATTTAAATCTGCATCTAGCTGAGTGATGTTGATTTGCACATGCTGCTCCATTTCAACTCAATTGTTGTTTGCCCTCAAAAATTTTTGATTTCAAGTTTCAACATGGAAAGAGATCTCCTTATCTCATATTTCTTCTTGAAAGTGCTCTTTTCAACATCCGACATTTAGCTTTGTAGCCTCAACATGTCATGCCCTCCTTCTAGCACCAGTTTTTTTCATGTGTTTTTTATGCACTTCTCAACATAGGTAATGCATAGGTGCATCACCTCTCTTGAAAGACAATCCCAAGATCTCTAATGTCAGGTCTTGAAAGTGATTGGAATATCTCAGTCGATTTATGTAATTTGATGGAATCACAAGGCAGTCTTACGGATGAGTTACAAAGTAGGAAAGTTGGATTTGAAAATGGAGTTCTTAAGATGGGAGAATTGTTGTGTGTTTGTTGTGCATTTGCTGTAGGTTCAAACAACAATCTTGAACTCCATTTCAACATCAAATTTAGTTTTATAATGTGCAATGAACCTTTCCTAAGGTTACTTATTAAAAAATAAGGAAAAAGGGCAGGGAAGAGAGAAGGTTCCTGGATCTGAAACTATGAATGAATAGTGATCATGGAGGCTGCTATAGTATACAAACTCCCTAAACTGGATTTTGCTTGGCCAAGAGAAACCTACAGTTACACAAAACTAGTGCAATCTTCTAAGGAATTCTGATTTTCAGATTGCACATGCACATCATGAACATGCAATTGAACTAAGTTGCAACAATGAAATATGGAAGCCCAGGCTAACTTTGCAAAACAACTTGTCATCAACAAGTGCCAAAAGTATGGGCTGAAAATTCATCAAATACTATAACAACAAACACAATCATCACTTCCATTCAAGAAACTAACAACTAAACTAATAGGGAAGTAGAACCATGCACACATAATGAGAAAAATCAAAAGGAAACATGCATAAACCATGCAATGTTGCTTTCTATTGCTGCAGAATGCCTTTTACACCAGCTCTCCAACCTTTTACAAATGAGGGGGAGACCCCTATTTATAGTTTTCCAAAGACTAAATTAATGGATATGATTAAGTTACATTGTGTGGCTCAGATTCAATTACATTAGGGCTTCACCTACCCCACAATATTTAGCAATTTAAAATACATATGTTGTCTTTTCCCTATTTTGTCTTTTAGTGCCCAGGTGGTGTAGCAGTTTGTCTTGTAGCTGATTTCCCTTTTATTGTAGTTGAAACTTCTTGAAAGCTACCCTTTTCGTGATGCACTTGCAACATTCTTCATTTGATCAAACAGGCTTGTCAATGATTGGAATCAATGGATTGGTTGCCCTTGATTTGGGGGGACAACCCCTTAAAGATCATCATCATCCGGTGAAAAGTGGAACAACTCCCCTATGCTTTCTTCAAGGCCACCCCCTTGCATTTTGTCATTGAATTCCTTGGAACAAGCCTTCTTCTAATGTCATTTATATTAATGGGCACCACGAGGAGAGGTGGGCATAAAGTGAATGATGATATGAGTTATGTGATTTCTTTGTTTAGCTTTCTCAACGGATCTCCCTCACGGACCCGCTGTAGGCTTCTTGAAACTTGCATACATGAAGTGTCGTAAGTGATTTCATACACAAATCAAGGCAAATGTTAGTCAAATCTTGCAAAATCTTTATTAGATCCATTCATGCATCTAAAAGATCATAATATTCATATTTGGAGCTCATTTGGACCATAAACATTAATGCGTTCTCCAGGGGGGGCATGCTTCAAGGTGGATGACGAATGGAAGGTGAAAGGATGACAGACAACGAACAGGGACAGCGAATGAGGGACAACATTCCCCAAGGTTGGGCCTAGAAGCACCAATGGAAGTTGGGCGATGGACAGAAGAAAAAATGGAAAAAGGAGAGACGGAGTTTCAGAACAACCAGGGACAAATGAATTTCCCAGGACATCCACGGAGGGACTGAGTTCTAGAAATGGCCATGGAGGGGCTAGGTTCTGAAAGCCAGAATGCCAAGGGCAGACAGATGGAAAAAATGGCAAAAGAGAGATGGAGTTTCGGAAATGGCGATGGAGGGGTCGGGTTCCAGAATAGCTAGGGATGGACGAAGTTCCCGAAATAGCCGTGGAGGGACTGAGTTCCAGAAATGGACACGGAGGGGCCGGGTTCTATAAGCCAGAATACTGGGGGTAGATGGATGGAAAAAATAGAAAAAGAGAGACAAAGTTCTGGAAATGACAACGGAGGGGTTGGGTTCCAAAACAACCAGGGATAGATGAAGTTCGTGGAACAACTACGGAGGGACGGAGTTATGGAAATAGCCACGAAGGGGCTGAGTTCTGGAAGTCGGGGGCGTACAGATGGAAAATATGGAAAAAGAGACACGAAGTTCCAGAAACGACCATGGAGGGGCCGGTTTCTGGAATAGCCAGGGACATACGAAGTTCCTGGAATAGCCGCGAAGGGACGGAGGTTTGGAATAAATTTTTTGCAACTTCTCAAAACTTAACGAAACCTTGGTAGTTCACTTAGGCACCATAAAAAAATCCTAAATCCATGGGAAACTTGTCCCCACAGTCAAAATGATGGAAAAAGTGAATCAAGCAAGCATGGATGAGGCCTGGAGGATGTCAGGGCAACGAGCAAAGGGAAACATGCAGGGGCACTTTCATGAAAGCAAAAGACTTAGCGAAACTTTAGGTAGGTGAATTTGGTCAAGGGAATTTGATCATTTGACAACACATTACCAATTTAGGCTCCAAGAAAGGGGCATGCAAAATGAGATGGGAGCAAAGAAGCCTATTAGGAATGTAAAGAGAGGGTCCCTACCTATTGTGGGGCATGTGTGCAAAACATGCACAACACTAGCTAATAGATTATGAAAAGATTGCATTCAGATGTAGATTTTGATTTTCCACAGACCATGGTACTGCTCAGTGTAGAAGAAGACATGTAGGGGTGCTTGCGAATGGTGCTCCCATTCACAAACCCTTCTGGTGGGAAGGGGTTGAATCATGCCACTATGCTATATATCCTCTTGTGAAGAATGCAACTCCTGCCACCCCCACTTTTCAGAGCTCGGGTTCTCGCCCGTCCCCCAACTTGAATGTTGGTTGTGCTGTTGTTTCTCCCAAATCCATCAAGGAATCCAACGCTTCAACTCCCCTTGTTGTGACTATTTCAAAAGAAAAACTCTCTGATGTAAGCATTGCCAACGTCTCTATGCTTCCTCCAGATATTACATAGCCAAGCTCCCTCGAAAAGGTTGAAGTTTCCTCTTTATCTCCAACGACCATTTGCAACAATGTAGAGATGAATCAGAGTGAGTGTATAGATACGATCTCAGCCTTTGAGATAGAACAAGATTGGACTGAAGTTAGGCGGAGGAAACTTCTTCCCTCTATCCGAATGTCATTAAGATCTACAAAGAAAAGGATTTAATGATTATCATGTAATTTGTTGGTTTGGACTACCTAGTTTTGGGATGTCTTGTGTTGCACCCCTAGTTTCAGGGCTTGCATTTATTTTTGTTGGTTTGGACTACCCATTTTTGGGATGTCTTATGTTGCACCCCTAGTTTTAGGGCTTGCATTTATTCTCTTTTTGGGATTCATGCTTTATGGGAGCTATCCCATTGACAATACTTACCTATTAAAAAAATATTAACATTTTTTATATAGATTTTACTAAAAATAAATATAAACATATTTATATATTAATTATATATTTATTAAGATGATTATTAATATGGATGTACTTTACATAATTCTAATGTAAGGCAAATCATTTTATTTTTCTAGAATTAGTAAGAAAATGCTAAATATTAGGTAGGTATCTTTTGACCCACTTAATGAAGATAAGAATCCCAAGAAATTAATAAAAAAATCATTGAACATGCTTTCTAGGCTCAGTCCTTAATACGAATGTACGGTAAACACGCAACTAATAAATAAATTTAAAGGAAGAATTAAAAAATAAAATAAAATCTGGAGTTGTTGATAGGATAAGGGTTTAACGTGGAAGAGGCATGTAAGCTGCACACTGCATGCACACCGTTTCTTACAGAACAAAATTTGATTTTTTTTGGATAGATTTGAATTTCTCATGTTTAAAAATTAAATGTTGACATTGCAAAAATATATTTGTTTGGGAGGGATGGCATTTGTTTATATAATTGTGCAAATAGTGTGTTAAAATATGGAAGTTGAGAAATAGAAATATGTACGAGTTTGTTTTTAAGATATATTTTCAAGAATTCACATTTTTACATCTCAAAAATCAATATTGAAAATATTGGAAAGAAATAATTACTTTTGATTAGATAGTAGCAATGGAAATTTATATTTGTTTAGAGTGTTGTTATGGTAGGTCCATCTACAAAATGGTAGTCACCTTCCACTTTGAGAACTATGGACTGCATAGCAATTAGTATGTGTCATAACATGAATTTTGGAAGTAGAAATATTAATAAATATTGCTAAATATTGCTAATGGTTAGTTAATGTCGTTGCAATATATTTAAAAACTCATCTATAATTATTATTTTCTAATCCCCTTGTCAATGAGAAGCTAGTGGATAATGAAGAAATGACAGTTTGCACATAATGATTAATTGGAGGACAACAAAGACCAAACTTGAAATTTAAATTTTAAAAAGGATGCATCACAAAATCAAATTAAGTTCAATTTTGTGCTATAATTTCAAATTAGGTTGAAAAATATATAAATTGGTGATTGAAATTGCTTTCTAGAGATGTATGAAAGCACCACAAAATTAAGTTAATTGAATATGCCAACTCTTAGTGCATAAACATGCCACTTGTATGCTAGCTATTACATATGACACATTTTGACATTAAAATAGGTATTGCCCATTATATATATTAATGAAAGATAATGTATATTTTATTACATTTGAAATAATTTACGTAAATTCGGTCAAATTAGGTACATCAAATCGTTTATGCTTGTTCCAAGTTGTCTTGCACAAATTTGCATTATCTCATACACAATTAATTACTAGAAATTTGAGCTTCTTTGGACAATTATTTTTTATCGTTATACATGGACTCTATAGTATCTGTGTTAAATATGACTAGGATGTTTTTATTGATTCTTGAAGGTTATTATAGGTGTATGAGAATGAGCATATATGGAGATACGTAATGAGTAGAGGAATGAGTCCAACATCACACAAGATTACACCATTATCTTTGTAATTATTTTAAGACATTATTGTTGACATTTCATGCCCCCTTAGATGACCCATCATTGATGACTGATCTAAGAGATCCTACATGGGCCATCTTGCATGGATTCTCCTTGAAGGTTCCTAAAATTGGCTAAGTCCTAGGTTTCAGGCTTTCATACTTTCGCTTACCTACTTACTCACATGCCTTCTTCATCGTTCTCGCTCCTTCTCTCTTCGTTCTCTTTTCCTCTACATGTTTTGTGTTTTGGCATTAGACCTTACCCCTTACCAATCTGTCATATTAAGATTCAAGCCTTACCCCCGATCACCGAAGCTTGATTAAAGTATTCAAAAATTGTCTAAGTCTTGGTTTGTCAGACATCGGGGGTTGGTCTTCCTTCTCTTGTCTTCCATTTTTTCACCTTTCTTCTATTGTTCTTCAGGTTTCGACCTTCGACCTTACCTCTTCCATGCTACCTTTTTCACTTCGCAAGGTGTAAGCCTTCCTCTTGACCTTTGATCCCTGAAATCTCACGTCTTGCTATTGGACTTTGAAATTTTTGCTTTCTTCCTTCTTCCTTCTCACTTTCACTCTTTCCTTTGAAAAATTAACTAAGTGTTGAGCTTTCATATTTCGGGCTTCGACCTTTCCCTTTACCTCATATCTTTCTTCAATAAGAGGTAACCCTTCTCTCTAACCCCCGATAGTTCCTTTTTTACTTTGCGGTTCCTTCCTTCTCTTTTCTTTCCTTTGGTGTGCGGTAAATGGTATGCCCATAGCCTGATCTCCGATGGTCTAAAACTGATACAAAGAGGTTATTTTGTGGCTCCAAACCATTTAATGCTTGTTAAGGATTCTTTTTAGGCTCGACGCCTTGACCTTCCTATAGATTTGGCATGTTTCCTGGATGACGCCATGAATTGGGATTCAAGGATGACATTTATTGCATCCCTTATCTTTTGCAGGTGGATTTTATGGGTTCCCATGCTCATTTATTTTTGTTTTTTGAATTTCCTGATGGATCCATGCCCTAATCGTGATTTTTATAAGATGGCTCAAATCTTTCACACACAAGCTTCATTGCTAACCCTAGTTAGGGTTAGGGTTCGATTTGTGGTTCTAAGTTATGCCTAGTCTATAAAGGAAAGAATTGTTTTCATTTTAAGTGTTCTTCCTCTAGCTCCTCTAGGGTTTTTCTTTTGCAAACTTTGTATTTTACACTCTACCATTGTAAAGATTGGCTATATGCCTTTGCATTAATAAAGCTAATGATTGTGTTGGTGTAAATAAAGTCTTCTACCTAGTTAATTCATTACTAGGGGACTTATTTACACATGTTAAGTTTACTCAGGTCATAGGAAGGAATATTTCTAGAAGGTGTTAGTTGTCATTAGTTGTTATCTTATCTTTTGACTTGTTTGACATGTGACCTACGTAAGTGTGATTATTTGTCTCATGTCATGTGACTTGTCATAATCCTATGGCATCTTGTATCTCAACTTGGCTATATAACTAAGGGGTCTCTCTTATTTGTACAATACAATCATATCATAATCTCATATCATTGAATCACATTGATAAGAATACAGTCTATTCTTTTCATATTCTATTCTCTCTTCTTGTGCTTTCCATTTGGTCTCAAGATATTGGCAGCCATAGCCAATTCTAACATGGTATCAGAGTGGGTTGGGTGCCATTGGATAGTCTTTTTCTGAAGAGAGATACCAGATTTGGAGATGTTCCATTTTTGGATCTTTAATGCAAGTTCACATCAGAGCTTGCTGATGCAAATCTAAGCTCACCATTCCATCCAGAAGGTTTGAGAAAGTTGATTTTTCCTTTTGTTTCGTCCAAATCAGACTTACGAGGCCAAATCTATGAGGGTTTGAAGTTGAAGTGTGGTTGCTAGATCCAATAGGAAGCTACATTTTTGGAGAATTTTGGGTCAAATCCAACCCTTCCATCGCGTCTAAAAGGGCCAAAAATCCTACGATTGACTACCAAATCGTCCAAATTGGAATCGTTGTCTAGTGAGACAAAAAAAAATTGCCCAGGGAACCGTACGACCTGCAAGGTCATCATAATTGCAATGACATAATGATTTTTGTAAAAATATATATATTTTATTCCGTAAAAAGAATTTGATTTTTTTTTAATAAAAAATCAAATAATATCGATTTGATGTTTTCTAAAAAAATTATATTAAAAATCAAAGGAATAAAAAGTGGCTTTAATTTCTAGGGAGTACGAAGGAGATGGGGTACTCAGCGTACCCTACACCTGCAATACCCATAGGTAGACCTGCGGGCACCACGTGCCCATAGGTCGTGGTCCTCGCTGCCCCTCAATCCAAATATCCATCGATGATCTCTGTGAAAAATATCGGCGGTCAAATCTTAAAAATATCGGTTGGCATTCAAGAAATACTAGTGTCCATGGAAAACTTCGACAATCAAATTTTATATAGGAGGTCAACCATTGAAATCCGGTGAAAATTATTCAACTGGTGGCTCAATCAAGGCAAGTGAATATTCTTTGAGAATATTTTGTTTCTAAGAATATTCCGTTGTTGAGAATATTCCAATTGCTAGAGCATATTCCGTTGGATAAAGAATATTCATTTTTCGATGCCTGCCAACTCGTTATATTTAATCACCTAGATTGTTGACATCATCATTACATCAGCGATGACATCAGTAGGCTAAAAAGATTATGCCCCCCTCACAGTTGGGCTTTTTGATTTTTTAGTCTGACTTTGAAGATTCATATCTTGCTCATTCTGACTCCTTTTTTCGAGCATTTGTTTTTTGATTTGGGTTAATTTTTCGTGGTATTCACAGTGGTGTAATCAGAATTTGGTTTTGGTGCTTTTTTTTTTCTAGAATTTTCAGATTCTCACAGGTTTTGCTACTTCGTCCTCAATTTGGGAACTTCAGGAACTCATATCTTGCTCCTACGGTAACATTTTTGGATGCAATTTTTTTTAAAAGTGCATAATTTTTCATTTAATTTTCAGTGGTATGATCAAATTGATTTAATTTTGTATCAAAAATTGTAGTAGATGCCGTGGCCATATTTTTGGCCTTTGCATGTACCAGGATCAAAGTCCACTTCATTGTTTTTGGCAAGTGGCAACTATAAACAAACTAAATATAAAGTTCCAAGTAAAATATTGCTTCAGGGGGTTTCATGATTGAGTGATTTGGAGGTAATATTGTAGTGGTTTATTGCATTCTTTTACTTGGTTTGTGTTCTTGCAATGGGGAAATCTCAAATTGAACTCCTAATTGCACATAATTATGCTACATGGAGAAAATCAATATGGAACTATCTCATTATGAAAGGTCTAATAGGTCATCTAAAGGACACCATTCGAAAACCTACTGATGCTAAAGAATTGGAAAAATGGGAGATTGATCGTGAGAAAACAATTGGATGCATATGTTCATTGGTCTCATTTGATTTAAAATTTCATATTGAATCATGCAAAACACCTAAAGAAGCTTGGGAGACTTTTGAAAAATTGTATGGTAAAACAAATAATATTAGGGGATATTAGATTGATAATGATTTGATGAATCTTGATCCTAAAATTTTTGACCACATCCAAGAATACACCTCTAAAATCAAGCAACTAAGAACACAATTGAAAGAATGCAACATTGATAAAGATGATTTACAATTGATTTTGAATGTGTTATCCAAGCTTGGTGCTGAGTATTTAGTATTCGTTTATGGCTTTCATACCCATCGACTCTCTATGGGAGTATCATATGTTGATCATAAGTTTGATGAATTTGCAAATCTCCTAATCCAAGAGGAAGCTAAGTTAATGAACATGGGTCTAATCAAGTCTTCCAAGTCACATGCATTGGTGGCTAGTGAGTCAAAGGTACAAAAATAATCAAGGAATTTTGATAAGAAGAAAAAGAACAAGCCACATAAAGAATCAGAATCTTCAAAAGGAGAATAATCTTAGAAGGAGAGGCCCTTTTGTGCATATTGCACGAATGATGGACATGAAGAACACTATTGTTATAATAATGATATTGATGAGTTGAAAAATATTCTCAAAAGGAATTAGATTGATTTTCCTTCTAGAATATATAAATCTTCTTCTCCTTCTTCAAAATAGTTTAAAAAGGATAAAGGTCAAGCATCTACATCAAGATATAAAGGACAAGATCTTTGTGCTTTTTCAGGTCTAGGATTAGGGAGATGACTTCTAGATTTAGGAGCATCACATCATATGGCATCTTCACAGTCTATATTCTCTTCATTTCAGCCTTGTACTATGTCCCCTATCTTAATGGGAAAAAATACATACATGAGTGTAATTGGGATAGGATCTATTAGTTTTGGGGACAACACTTTTCAAGATGTTTTGTGTGTTCCTCATTTCATGAACAATCTTCTTTCCATATATTAGATTACACATGGTGGAGATGGGAGAACTATGGAGTTCACACCTGATTCAATCATCATTCGAGACTTGGAGAGTAGAGAGATCATTGCTATTGGGGTGGTTGATCATTCATCTCGATTGTATACCTCTGCAGATTTTGCTTCTAATGGTTACATTGTTCCTTCGGTTGTTGATCACATGGACCATGATTTAGAGGAGACATTTTGATTTTTGAACTTGGGAGTTCTCACGTTAGATCTAGTTGTTGAGCCATGTATTCTATCTCCTCCATCTATTATTTTAGTTGATGATGCTTGTGATTCCACAATCTGGGTTCCTTATGATTCAGTGCAACGAGACACACATAGTCTTCTAGATATGGCTACTTTGGATGAATTCTTTATTGGATGTTGTGGTTGTGTTTCTGATATGTGGTTGTCATTGATGTCAACACTATTAGCATTGATGTCTTGAAGGTTGTATATGTCGAGGATATTGAGGAAATTATAATAAATATGTTGGAAGCTATTTGCGAAGCTGTGAAGTTTAGAGTGGTTGAAATTTCAGTACGTTTGTACTCAGAAGTTGCACATTAAAGGGTTTGTTGTTGAGCCTATCTAGTTTATCCACTAGAATTTTTAGAGGTGCGCATCAAGATTTGATAAAGTTGTGAGTTTTTGTGTTCCTACAGTTATTCTATCACTGTAGCTGGTGTTTGTAGAAGAAGAGAATGTAATTTTGGTAATTTGAGTTGTTGCATATGATCCTGCAATGTTTGTTGATGT
Source organism: Sequoiadendron giganteum (assembly GCA_007115665.2). Lineage (NCBI taxonomy): Eukaryota > Viridiplantae > Streptophyta > Pinopsida > Cupressales > Cupressaceae > Sequoiadendron > Sequoiadendron giganteum. The sequence continues at coordinate 96,183,181 of CM021100.1, forward strand.
GTTTAGATCATTTTCTATCTTTGCTACACGTTCGTTTTGATCGGTGTGTTCCTAATCAAAGATTTTTCCTTGGAGTGTTTGGGTTTTCATGTTCTTGGTCGACATTGTGGTTGTAGCATGTTGTTGATCCTCGTGGATTAATTTTTGAATGGTTGGCATGCTTTAAGATGTTGTTTTAGGTCTTCATTATGTTGTGAGTGACTTTGGTTGGTGCGCATTGAGATTTTTTCATGAATTGGGCTGACAACTTGTATTTATCTATTCTTTATTTTGGTTGACAGAGTTGTTGATGCAATTTCATGAAGCGGATATATAAGAGCGATTGTTTTCTTCATTTGTGTGGAATGTATGCAAAGTGTGTAAGTGCTATGTGAAAATAAATATTAGATCATTCAATTATAGAGCAGAGTATGAAGGAATTTGAGCGAAGTGTGAAGAAGTGTTTTTGTGCCTAACGGGAGCTGTCATCAGGCTTTTGAAGAAGCGAATTTCTCAGTTCAATCTCTTCAAATGGATTTAATCTAAAAGTTTTATGTAAGAAAATGATCCTTCCCTTTTGAGCAGTGAGCTCTAGGCAGTGTGCTTGAATGCATGTGCATTCCTTATTCATTTATCTTATACTTTTAATAGGGTATAACTTGTGGACTAACCTCCAGTGTGGTTTTTTACCTAACAGGGTTTCCACGCAAAAAATCTTGGTGTTGTGTTTGATTTTGATATGTTGTTGATTCATGCTTTCACTATTATTTATCAGATCTAAGATTAAAGGTTGATAAGGTTAAATAAGTTTTAAATTATGTGACAAATGATTCACCCCCCATGTTAGTTGTCTATCCTTGTTTTGCCAACAATTGGTGTCAGAGCAGGTTCCTCCGAAGAAGTTGAATAGCTTGAGGTGATCCGAGATGGCATCATACAAGAAGGATAGTCCTAGATTCGATAGTACAAACTACTCTTTGTGGAAGGTTAGAATGGACTGTCATTTGACGTGCATTGGTGAACCCTTCTGGAAGATTACAACAAACTCATATACTATTCCTTAGAATGGTCCCTCTACTCCTAATGAGATCAAAGAAGCTGAAAATAATATCAGGGCTATAGAAGAATTACTAAGTGCTCTAACAAATTCAGAGATGACAAAAACTATAACAAATCCCTGTGATTAGCTCCCTTTTTTTCTTCCACCCACTCTTTTAATGTATTTTTCTCAAATGTTTTGAAAAATTTGGTGCTATTTATCGGGCTAGCGCCATTTTTGGCATTTTTTGCGCCGATTAGAATAAGTAGGCGCTAAATCTGGCACTAATCAGCGCCAGATTTAGTGCTGAATTTAGCACTGGATTTAGCGTCGGATTTAGTGTCGGATTTCGTGCCAGATTTAGTGTCAGATTTAGCACTGATTTTAGCTTCGGATTTAGTGCCTCTGTACCACTAGGTGATTGTGAGAGAGGTGAGGTAGCATGGTTACCACCATACTGCAGGAGTCTTCTACCTCTGGAGCAGTAGTGTGGTTACCGCCATACCGCAAGAGTCTTCTACTTGTCGAGCAGTTACTGCCATATTGCAAGATTCTTCTACCTGTCGAGCAATAGTGTAGTTACTGCCATACCGCGGGAGCCTCTCACTCTATTGATGGTAGTGCGGTGTATGCCACCATACCGCATGAGCCTCTCAATCTATTGGCGGTAGTGCGGTGTATGCCACCATACCACATGAGCTTTCTAGCTATCGAGCGGTAGTGCGGTATACCACCATCCTACGAGATCCTTTTGGTTGTCTAGCGGCAGTGTGGTGTATGGTGAACGAGCGCAAACTTGGTTGACTATTGAGGTGTATCTCAATAATAATATGAATGGTTTGGAAGAAATGCAAGAGGTAGATCTATTTTAATTAAAAAAAATCTTAGGGTGTAAGGAATCTAATGTAAGATCACAATCACACAATTTTTTAATTTATAATAATTAAAATCATAATTTAATGATTAAATTATATATTTAATTCATATTCATTTTAGTTTTATTTAAAAAATATTTTTTTATATATATTTTAAAATTAAAATTAATAATTGTTAAAGATATTTTTCATATTTTTATTTTATATAAAATAACATCAAAAGTTTTTAATTATTAATTGAACATACAAATTAATAAACTTAATAGATAAAATTAATTTTTTATTATAAAATATATGTATTTTGTTTTCTAAATATTTTTGAATATTTGATTAAACATATTTGAGTTTTTTCACATCAATATTTTTTCCGCCATGATGAGTTAGAACAAAATACCCAAGCCTTAATTTTCAACTCTCATTTTCACTTGGTTTTTTTGAGCTCCCTTGCCTTGCACATGCTACCATCATTAGAGTTTGAAACCTCGAGCTTTGTGAAGGAGTCTCTGTCAATTTTCTCACTGATTTTGAGAGTTTTCTTCATATAAATTTTTGTTGAGGTTGAATCAGGTAAAGCTTTCACAATTCATCATTTGTTTCCACTTATCTGAATACATTTTCAAAGACATTCCTTCTCGGATTCTCATGCATTTTTCTCTTTCTTTACTCTGTTGATACCTTTCTTGTCTTGAGACTGACATCAAAGCACTTCTCGAGCTCACATTTCTTCGAACAACAAGAAGTTGAGGAAGTTTCTATGCACCATTTATTTGTATCTTACCTTTGTTTTCTGTCAAAACAAGCTTGATTTGGACTCAATAGATACAAATGAATGGATGTTTTTTTTCTACCATGCATCATTATTTTGAAACCCTTCTATCTTGGCTCAAATTCTCTAGAATTATCTCACTAGCAAAATAAATGGAACAAATCATACTCTCTATATTTGGTTTGATCAAACGATGAAAGATTTTTTTATTTCTACATTTTTTCTCTTTCCTAGTGATAGCTTGGTTGTGGCCTCTCTAGAATATTTTTTCTATTTCCAAAAATAATAGAATGTAAAATTTTATTTATTATATATTTGATCCTGATTCATGGCTCCATGATTATGGCTGCAGGCTCTATTCAATGGTGTTCTAGGTTTTTCTTTGATCTGGGGTTTTTCGAAAACCCGTGAATCATTTTACTTGGCAACTTTGGAAGAAAAGAGTTATGTATTCGATCGCCATGATGAACTAGGGTTTGAGAATTCTCCATGAATTTTTCAGTTCATTTGTGAATGCTTGGGGTGAAAATCATCCTACAACTGGATGGTAAGTTGCTTCTTGAGTATTATGTAGCATTTTCACTCCATTTTCGAAGGGTTTCGAGGCTTCTTGGCCGTGGCCTCTCTAATTTTTTTGATGCATTCTTCTCTTCATTTCTTCTGTGGAAGCTTTTCTTGCTCTTGGCTACCATGATTGAGTTTTTTGAAGCTTCCATGGTGAAAAATAACTTGCATATTCAATGAAAAAAAATAAACTCGAGTTCGGGTAAGCTCTATGCTGATATATACCTTGATTTTCTCTTTTGTTTTATGTGAATCAAAGCTCATTTCGAGCTCTCTCCATTTAGCACAATGGAGAAAATGATCAGTTTTTCTATGTTTTCATGCTTCATTCTTGTATGCTCGGTCTCTGGTCTTTCTGTAAGAAAAATGAAAAACCCTCTATGGAACTTGTATTTCCATCAAAAGATAGTATTTTATGTACAACAATGGAATAAATACCTTTTATCATGGTTGCGGCCATGCTTGCATTCAATTTTCATTTCCATAAGCATTTTCTTAAAAGGAAATATGACAGTGCTCCTTCAATTTTACTTATTTTTCTATTTTTGAGGGTTTGTTTGACATAGGCCGAGGCTCTATATTTCCTTTCTTGGAGAAAATGAATACTTAAATCTTCATCTTCTTTATCATCTGTTGATTTAAATCATAGCATCATTATGCATGACTGGTATAGGCTTTCATGAACCTTTTGAGTTACATACACTTGCTGCATACTTTAATCTTATGTAGCCTTTAAAAGTGGAAATGGAATTGCATTACCTTATATTGATGATAGCTTGTCTTTGAATCAAAAAATTTCTTGCCATGTCCATAATCTCTTGCCAACATCATTACTGTCAACTTTTGCATCACTTTATGCTTCATGTAGTTCTATCACTTTGCAATACTTCACATGTATCTTTTCACACTGTTACTAGCATGATGAGTTTCTTTACCAAGTCTTCCCTTGACATGATTACTAAGAAATCATTCTCAAAGGCTACCCTTCATGACTGTCCTACATTCATTTGTAGAATCATTGGTATCTCCTCAAACCATCATGCATTGGTTGTTTATCAAAGTGTGCACTATAGTTGTTTGTGAATACTCATTGTATTAGTAGCAAGATGATTACCAATACATGTTAGTTACACATCTGCATCAATGTTATTTCCTTCTCATGCATTGATCTTTGGGACAACATACTGACATGATGGCTTCGGCCTTGCATTCAATTGTTCACCTTGTGCTACTTCATGTAACTGATGATAGATCTTGATAGCTCTTGATAACCTATAAGACCTTATTGAGTAACTTGACCATAATGATTATCCATAATTGAAATGCATCTGTGCTTCAGTGTTCATATTATCACATAAATCATCTATTTCTTGGGAAGAGACAAATTGTTTCATTTTTGAATGATTGTTGTCCTTGTTCTTGTTCCCTTCTTTATTGGCTCCTTGAAAATGTTGACAATGAAATACAACTCATATGATTATTAAAATGGACTTTGGATCCAACTTAAGAAGATTGAAAGACATATCTAATAGAACCCATGGCCTAGTATTTAGAACCCATCCTTTCATCTTTGTGTCATTTGCATAATAATCTTCTACTCCCTAAGTTGCACTTAAGGGGGGTGTTGGTGTAAATAAAGTGTTGTACCTAGTTAATTCATTACTAGGGGACTTATTTACACATGTTAAGTTTACTTAGGTCATAGTAAGGAATCTTTCTAGAAGGTTTTAGTTGTCATTAGTTGTTATCTTATCTTTTGACTTGTTTCAACCTAGGTAAGTGTGATTAGTTGTCTCATGTCATATGATTATGACACTTTTCATAATCCTATGACATCCTGTATCTCACCTTGGCTTTATAACCAAGGGATCTCTCTCATTTGTACAATAAAATCATATCAAAATCTCATACCATTGAATCATATTGATAAGAATACAATTTATTCTTGTCACATTCTATTCTCTCTTCTTGTGCTTTCCATTTGGTCTCAAGATCTTGGCAACCATAGCCAATTATAACAGATTGTTGTTGGTTCTCTCCTCTTTTATGTATGAGTAATATTTCATTACCTTCATGCTTGAGTGTTTGTTTGTATTTTTATGTATTCATGTTTGAGTTAAATTGTTTACAACTATTGTGTTGAGAAACTCTCTTTCCTTCTAGCAAATTGTCAAACCCTATCCTTCTTGTATGCTTGTGAGAATCAACCAAACAAAGAATTGTGTGAGTTTTTTGGTTCTCTTCAATGATGTATTTGAGAAAATATTGGCCAGGAAGAAAAAAAATTCCATCTTGGTGTACCACCTCTATTTCCCTTTCATGCATTCCATCTAACCCATTTTTCCTATCAGCTGTTAAATTAGGATAGTGGTAGGTTTTCACCTATTGGGTTGGATCAACACATTGCACTTGGATCAAAAAAGGAAGCCAACCTTCTCCAGAGACTCGACCTCATACATACAAAGGTATGACACCTTGAGGTCATTTCCATTGTGTCGTTGGAATGTTGAACCTCGTGTTCAATAGGGTGGAATTTCATGTGAACAATTTACGCTAGGTGGGACCACTTTCTCTCCATTGAAGAATCTTGTGTTTTCTTCAACAAAATTTTCCTTTTGAGCCATATCATCAAACACCATGGCGAATCCATTGAAAATCAGTTGGTTCAAGCAACCTAATTTCACTTCATCCTATTGAGGAGTTGGTGCACTCTTCAACATTTTAGCCTTTGGAGGCAGTCCTATAGGCACCTGGAGACTTTGTAATATACATCTTTGGGTGACTCTTTTAGTATATGCCCAAGAACTTTGGTTGGGAAGTCCTCTGCTTTCCTTTCAAAATTTCAAAGTGTTTTTGTCATTCACATGCTTTAAAATTTCATATTGTAATGGAAATCATATATATGCCCCACCATTTCATGACAATGTCGCTTCGTTCCTCCCAATCAGCCATATCAGTCTAGTTATACCTCCCATTTCATTCCACAAAACCCTGTTATTATGAGTTCTCAATATTTTCAAAATGATAACCACACACCTCACCCTGCTCAAGCTTCTTGGGCACCTACACATTCCTATCAGCAACCCCAAGAGGCTCCTTGTTATTCCTTTCAGCCCAGAAATGTGAGCGAACTCATTCCATGTTGAGGGATCTCCACAGAAAAATTATTGAGATTAATGAGAAACAAGCATTCGGCCTACAACAGGAGGAGTGGACTAATCAAGCTTGTCAGGGGTAGCAAGGTTATTTCCCACAACAAGATGAGTTTTCTCATCAAGCCTACTATTCATAATAGAAAAATATAGAAGCTTAGTGGAGGTATGAGCAACAATTGGAGGATCAAAGAAGGCAACAAAAAGAAGAGTATACAACAAATGATGTTGTTTCTAGGCAAGAGAAACTCATACTTGCCCTTGCTCTAGCTCAGATGCTCGAGACTCAAGCAACTCGTGTTCCTAGTTTCAAACAAGGATATCCACTAGTTCTAGAAAAACTTGCTAAGGAGGAAGCAAGAAAGCATATGTTTGTAAGTTTCAAGAACCCTAAAAAACCTCTTGAAACTTCTATTAGCCCTCATGTTGTTCTAGAACAACCTATTTTGCAAGAGATATGCAATCACAATTTTTTTAGTTTCAAGAATTTTAATCATCCCCTTGAAACTCCAATACAACCTCATGGGCCATCAAGCATATCTCGTATGTTGGAGATCCTCCATTCCTCACAAGAACCCATCCTTGAGGAGGCTCAATCTTTTAATCCTATTGAGAAACCCCTTCCAGAACTTCAACAAGAGTTTCAATGCCCTTTTTGATTGTTTCACTACCTCCTTTCATATTTCACTCTTTAAAGGTGGACATGTGGTATGGGATCCTAATTGGTCAGAAGAATAGAGGAAGGAGAATTTTCAGGATAGGAGTGAAGAGATTGTTGTTTATGAGGATCCTTCATGTGCTTTAGAAGATGAGTGCTTTGATTCACTACAAGAAAATATTGAAGATGAAATAGTGTTGCAATAACAAGGCATTAAAAAGGTAGAAAAATTTGATAGAGTAGAGGAACCGGTCCTCTCATTTGATGTCTTTCCTTGTTTAATATTTGAAGATGAGGAGGATAGATCACATATACCTACATCAACTAAAGCCTCTAAGCATCTTGGTCTCAGCTTGGTGGATGAAGAAAACTCCATGGGTTTGGAGAAGCAGAAATGAATGTGTTTAGCCCTTGTTATAGAGGAGGAAACTCCCCTACCTAATGAGGTTTGTAGTTATGAGGTGGGTGAACTCTTTTGGGATGATTAAAAGATTTTTTTGAAGCTTAGATGTTAATCATTCACCCTCAGAGGAGGAGCTTTGTGGGTAGAAAGATAAGAGTGAGGAAATAAAGGAGGATGTGGAAACCATTACATGCCAAGAGTCTGATTTTTTTGCAGCCAGCTGCCAAGAAATAATTAACACAGAGAGGCAATCTGAAGAATTTAGTTCTTCACTTGAAGTGTCTCAAAAATCTAAGGTTTGTGTTGATGAAGTATGCATCAATACAAGTAGCTCATTAATTATTGAGCAACCACACATTTTTTGGAGACTGATGCTCCTGATGTCCAGTTTGATTATATGCTTGAGCTTCAAAGTTTCTCTTTTGAGGTGCATGAAGAATAAATTCCTTGTGCAAATTAAAAATTAGTTTGGCATATTTTTCATCACGATGTGAGTTGGAAACTTTCTCTTTTGGTTTCAATTCATGCATTGAGGAGGTCAATAGTGGTGGCATTGGCCTATCCTTTTGTGAGGTGAGTTCTCTTCTCTCTACAAAAGGTTTATTCTTGGAGGCTGACCTATCTTTGAAAAGTTTCACCCTTGCTATTGTATGTTCACCTAAAGAACTAGCGTCAGATGAATCTGACACTTGCATCATATGTTTCCCATACAATGGAGAATTTTGCAGTGAAGTGATCCTTCACCTTGCAAGAATTGTGTGCAATTACATGCATATTGGAATTAGTTTTTAGTGGTTGCAGCTGGGTGAGGTCTGAAACTATGGTTTGAGGGAGATTAGCTCTTTCGAAAGGTTCATCTTTGATAGAGGAAAATCTCCTTTCTTTTCTTTTTGTTAGTTTAATGTATACATTGTAAATATCTTTCTTTCCATGAAGTGCTTTTGCACACCTTGCTTTCTCCTTAAGGGAATGTATGTTTCTAGTTCCCTACTCTTTTCCAAGTGCAAGTCTGCAAATGTTTTGTTTTTCTCTGAGGAGATCTAGCTGTTGAATTTTTACCCTCATGAATTTGTTTTGAATGGAATGATAAAACCTCTGGATCCCATGATTAGCAGACAATCATCCCATAGAAGTCGCCAATTTTTTTGATATTTCATGCCACCCTTAGATGAACCATCATTGATAACCAGTTTGAGAGATCCTACATGGGCCATCTTGCATGAATTCTCCTTGAAGGTTCCTTGAATTGGCTAAGTCCCAAGTTTCAAGCTTTCAAACTTTCACTTACCTACTTACTCACATGTCGTCTTCATCGCTCTCGCTCGTTCTCTCTTCATTCCCTTTTCCTCTAAGTGTTTTGGGTTTCGACTTTAGACCTTACCCCTTACCAATCTGTCATATTAAGATTCAAGCCTTACCCCCGATCAGTGAAGCTCGATTTAATTTTTCAATATTTTTCTAAGTCTTGGTTTGTCGGACTTCGAGAATTGGTCTTCCCTCTATCCTCTTCCTTTATTTTTCTTTTCTTCTATCAGTCTTCAGGTGTTGGCCTTCAACCTTACCTCTTCCCTCCTACCTTTTTCACTTCACAAGGCATAAGCCTTCCTCCTGACCTTCGATCCTTAAAATCTCACCTCTTTATTTGGACTTCAAACTTTTTTCTTTCTCCCTTCTTCCTTCTCACTTTCACTCTTTCCTTTGAAAATTTGACTAAGTGTTGAGCTATCAGATTTTAGGCTTTGACCTTCCCCTTTACCTCTTATCTTTCTTCGATAAGAGGTGACCCTTCTCTCTAACCCCTGATGGTTCCTTTTTGGCTTCATAGTTCCTTCCTTCTCTTTTCTTTCCTTTAGTGTGTGGTAAACGATATGCCCGATTCTTGATCTCTGATGGTCCGACATCGATATAAAGAGGTTGTTTTGTGGCTCCAAACCATTTAATTCTTGTAAAGGTTTCTTTTCAGGCTCGACACCCTGACCTTCCCATGGATTTGGCATGTTTTCTAGATGACACCATTAATTCTCGATTCAAATTTTGAGCTACCTGATTTGATTTCTTGGGCTTCAAGGATGACATTTATTGCATCTCTTATCTTTTGTAGGTGGATTTTATGGGTGCACATGTGCTCATTTATTTCTATTTTTTGAATTTCTTGACGAATCCATGCCCTAATCACAATTTTCATAGGATGGCTCAAATATTTCATGCATAGACTTCATTGCTAACCCTATTTAGGGTTAGGGTTTAGTTTGTGGTTCTAAGTTATGCCTGATCTATAAAGGCAAGAATTTTTTTCATTTTAAGTGTTCTTCCTTTAGCTCCTCTAGGATTTTTCTTTTGCAAGCTCTGTATTTTACACTCTCCCATTGTAAAGATTGGCTATATGCCTTTGCATTAATGAAGCTGGTGATTTTTGTTGGTTTCTCCTCTTTTATGTATGAGTAATCTTTCATTACCTTCATGCCTGCGTGTTTTTTTTTTGTTTTTTATGTATTCATGTTTGAGTTAAATTGTTTAGAGCTATTGTGTTGAGAAACTCTCTTTCCTTCTAGAAAAATTTCAAACCCTAACCTTCTTGTGTTCTTGTGAGAATCAACCAAACAAAGAACTATGTGTCTTTTGGTCCTCTTTCATAATATATTTGAGTAAATATTGGCTAGGAAGAAACAACTTTCCATCTTGGTGTACCACCTCCATTTCCCTTTCATGCATTCCTTCTAACCCTTTTCCCTTGTGAGCTATTAAGGTAGGATAGTGGTAGGTTTTCATGTGTTGGGTTGGACCAATACATTACACTTGGATCGAAAAAGGTAGCGGAACTTCTCTGGAGACGTGACCTAATACATGAAAAGGTACCACACCTTGAGGTCATTTCCATTGTGTCATTGGAATGTTGAACTTCATGTTTGGCAAGGTGCAATTTCATGTAACAACAATTCTCTAAAAAACAAACACAAAAGCTAAAGGAAAATCATACATGCATGCAAATTTCACCATAACAAAAACCCTTACAAAATGATGATTTTTTTCTCGATATTTATTAACCATGATCGTAATGAACTATAACAGAAGCTGAAGTGTCACATTTTTGTAATAACAAATTAAATTTTAAGAATTGATCCTTCTTGTTTTTTCCTTTTCAATAAATTATAATACTTGAATATGACATTGAATTCTTGTCTTTTTATGAATAAGTGTATTTATTACTATTAAGAGGAAATAATATTACACATTGAAAAAAAAGGTTAGTGAAGAGATCACATTTTGAAGTCCAAACGAGACCAATCTTTAAAAAAATATAAAAACAAAGCCTCTACATGGCAAGAGCTATACCACTAGGGGTCAATGGGGTGGTCTTTTTCATCTAGTTTTTCTCATACATTAGTGGGTATAGTAAAATTAACTGAATGTGACATCAAATCCATCTTAATCATGAATTTATTAGAAAAGATCATACGAGGGATTCAAATATAAGTGCACACTATTTTTTTTTGTTTTAACATACCTTAATGCACATATGGACTTAAAATACAGTGAAGATTGTGCATCAATAAATTTATATACTATCACAATATTATCTAAATATGTAATTATTGTGATGCCACACTAGAATTATTTTTGTTAATATGATAGTGAATTAAAAAATAATGAAAGAAATTAATGTTAACTACTTTTACAATAAAACATAAAGTTTTTAATTATTCTACATAAGCCAATACCATATTAGAAAAATAATTATCATTCCCATTTCTCACAAGTTTAATTTTAGAAAACATTTTTAAAACTTAATGAAAAGAAAGTGAATTAATGTTTTTATTCTATTGAATGAGAAGTCTTATTTGGATTGATTTCTATAGTATCCATGTTATAACAATGACTAGAATTATAAGAATAGTCACAAAACAACTACTACCGACCATTGTAATATGTTCGAAGTAGACATAATAACAAGTGCTTCTAATAGTTAGTCAATATTGTTACAATATGTGAAAATTTACAAAATAAAATTTCTTTCTAATCCCCTAGCCAATGATAATCTAGTGTATGAAGAAAGAAATAAAGTTTGCACATAATGGCTAGTTGGAGGGGACGACATGGGCCGAATTTGAATTTTGTGCTATGATTTCAAATTAGGAAGACAAATAGGTAAATTGAGGATTATAATTAGTTTATAGAAATGTTTTAAGGTGAAATCAAACTAGTTCCATGGAATGTGTTGATTCTTAGCCCATAAAAATGTCACTTATACACTGGTTATTACATAACTTAGGCTAACATAGTAAAAGTTAGTTCAAAATGAAGGAAAAAATTCTAGGCATACAATTTTGTCCATTAAATTAATATTTGTAGTCTTCAATAAACAATGAAGTATATCATTTTTCTATAAATTTAGTGTTGGGTTATAAAATTAGAGAGGAATTCCTAGTTTTCATCCAAATATAAAGAATATCTCATTATAATCCCTTTGAAAAAATGATTTGGTATAAAATCTGAATTTTATGTTGAACATTTTTGTAGTTAAGAATAGAAATTAGAATTATATAATTGTGATTTTATATGAATGATAGTGTATGAATACATTTCATACATTATATATTTGTACCATAAATATTGTGGCACCAAGCAAAGAATTTGTGAAATTTAGTTTACCTGAATTTAATTGAAGTATTCTCAATAGGATAGTGGAAATGAACTCCATGCTCATAGGAATGAATCTACAACTTAGATTGTTTTTTTATTATAACTCTCTCAATGAAAATCTCCTCATGTAGGTAAATCAGAGGTAATGGGTCAAAAAAATACTCAATATTAATGATGGGACACAAATTGGAAGTAATTTGATCCACCAATAAGAAAATCCTTATTAAAGAATTCAACAAAGGATGCCAAAATATATAATAGGGATATTATTTTTCTCACAAAGGATGCTTGGTGGGGAGAACTAACTTCAATGTAGATGACTATTGTGGATACCAAAATCATTAAAATTTGATTAGTAGTTAGTGAGAACTATTGGGTTGTAGGAGCTTGCAAAGGATGTTAGATGGTAATAAACACATTGTGTCAATTTTATAAATAATTATAATAATGGTTTATGAAAATATGAAGACACAATTAATATGGATGGGAATAAGAGCTTGAAATTGTTTAAAAGATAACTTTATAGAAATATAAAAATTATAAAAAACTATGTATAAAAAAGTGTAAAACATAAATAAAGCACTCAAGCTCTGAAATTTAAACCCTTATTCTAAACCTAATTTAAACTTAAATAGATTTAGCTTAAAGACCATGTATAAAATATGAAAGAGGATGCGGGCACTCAAGTTGGTAGCCTAACATTGCATTCAAATATTTCTTGAAAATATCTCATATTATGAGCTATTTATAGTATAGGAGAATGGAGAATCAAGAGTTGAGATTGATAAGGGAGATCAATGGAGGAGATTGATTGAGAGGATTGGATGCATAAGAAGCCTACAAGTGGCACTTTTTGATTGGTACACATGAGAAGGTCTTTGATCCAATGGATTTTAAAAGCTACGACTTCCTTGGAGAAAATAAAGGGTGAGGATTAGGAATTCCTTTCTTAGAGTTTTGGAAGGGTTAGGATTTTCTTGGAGAAAACAAAGGGTGAACATTTAAAAAGTGCTCTTTTGGGGATCCAAAAAGTCCTTTTTAAAAAGTACTATGCAATCTTGAGCCTTTAACAAAATTGTCTTGATTAATGATGATATAGATTTTCCAAATGATTCACTAGTTTAAATAATTTCTTTTAGTCAACTAATGGTTTGAGAGGAAAAAAATAGGAATTAACTAAATAGGTTATATTTGTTTTAATTTATTTGGAGTGGGAATGGTGGGAATGATAAAATAAAATTAATAAATGTTAATTTTATTTTTTAAGGTTAGATATTAGGGAAGGGGTGGAATGATTGATTAAATAAATAAATCATCATGATTTATTTAATAACAAAGGAAGAGTTAAAAGTACATCAATCCGCTCCTGCTCTACAATCTCCCACCCTTTCTTTTCAAATTTTCTAGCCATGGCTGCAGGTTCTGGGAAGGAATCTTCCTCCCCTCCGCTTGCCCCCCGCTCGATATGGAAAATATTCACTCCCCTCATGCTTCTGCTATGGTTCATGGGGATGTGGGGTCAAAGTCGCGTGAGTTCAAATCGCCGAATAAAATTCCCACTGTGGGGGATATTGGAAATATTAAGGTTAACGATTCCTCCAAGGTTAATTGGAAGAATGCCCTTATTGGGACTGGCAATAACACTTTCGAGGCCTTTAATCCGAACATTGTTCATTCTGATGAAGGAACTAAGCTGTACTTACCAGACACGGTCATGGACAAGGTTGCTTCATGATTGCATCTTGAACTGGTGGGGAGATTCTTTGCTTTTAGACCTACTATTGACATGGTTCGCCGATGGGCTAATGGTCATTGGAAGCTAAAAGGCAATGTGAGCATCTTTGTGATGCTTGGAGGTTTATTCCTCTTCAAGTTCATGATTGAGGAGGATTTGATCTATGTGTTGTCGGGCTCTTGGGCTTATGGTAAACATTTCATGGCCTTGGAAAAGTGGAAGTCAGGTTTTGACCCGTCTCTTGAACTCACTTAGATGGCTCTTGTGTGGGTGTGCATGTCTGGCCTCCCTTTGAAATTTTGGGATGAAAGGATCTTTTGTTGGATTGGCAACTCCTTTGGCAGTTATGTCTCTACGGATGCGGTCACTTTGGCTAAATCCAAGTTAGTTTTTTCTAGATTTTGTGTTAATGTAGCCATTCAAAAGGCTCTCCCCAACTTTATAACTTTGAAATCTAAATGGGGAATATGGACCCAAGCCCTAGTTTATGAAAATTCCACTATGTTCTATAAAAAATGTGGGAAAGATGGGCATGAAATTGCAGACTGGAAAGCCCTGGTGCCAAAGGAACCCTTGTCAAAAGGGAAAAGCCCATCCCTTTCTACTAGGGAGGAGGAAATTCAGAAGGTCCCCAGTTCTAGCGAGGCTCTGGTGAAAAATAAGGCCCATGAGATGGAGGATTATCTATTTACTGAGGGTCTGTATGAGATATTGAAATCCCCGGACCCTAGGGGTCAGGTGAATACTTTTGAGATGAAACATGGGAAATCCATTGACTTTCTGGAGGAAGGTGAAATCTCCCCTCTTAGGGAATTAGGTTGGTCTCCTCATGTCTCAGATTTGGGTATGTCGTGCTTGGACTCAAGTTTCTACTAATGATAACCAAACTCATGGTGGAGTTGTGGAGAAAACTATTGTTAATGTCCAACAACAGTTAGAGGTAGGGATATCTACCCCTACGAAGTCTAGGATTGAGAATGACACTTCTTGGATTTTCTCATCCCAACCAACTGATGGGGATGACCTGGCTGGGGAAGTCACCAAGTCTTTGACCCTCTCTCCAGATGCTAAGCCCTCAACCTCTAAATCTTAGGTGTATGGGGATTCCAACGAGGATTGGAAATCTCAAAAGAGGAAAACAAGAACTAAGAAAGTGGATGCGGGAATTGATAGCAGAGTTGGAACACCCCTAGAGAGATTATCAAGGCACAAAGCTATAACAAGGGAAATTTCTAGTGGATGTTAGTCAACCCTGGAATCAACCCATCATAATAGAAAACTAAGTTCCTTTCATGGAACATGAGGGGGTTGAATAGTTCCCAAAAACAATATGCTCTTAGGAAAGACATTATGGATCTTAAAATTGATGTCATCCTTCTGCAGGAAGTTAAGATGACTTATCAGACCTTCTCTTCATTAGCCAATAAAATCTAGTCAGGTTCCTCCTTCTTCTACAATGAGGCGGATGGTGCCTCTGCAGGAATTTCTACTATGTGGAATCTTGCTAAGATCGATGGGGAAGCCTAGTTTCCTTGTTGTGACTCTTAGAGCTGAAAATTGCACTTGGTATATGTTTAATATATATGCCCCGAATACCCACGAAGGAAGGAAGAGTTTGCGGGATGAAGTCTTATCTCTAATGATGGAAGACAAGAGTGCCTTATATATGGTGGTCGGTGACTTTGAATCCCCTTTGTTCCCTCTGAGGAAACTTGCTGGCCTAATAGACTACAATGACAACATGAGTGACCTTTCTGACTTCATTAGCAAGGTGGGTTTGTTTGACTTGGAACTGTAAGGTAATCCTTTTACTTGGTCCAACAATAGAAAAGGGAACAATCTTATTCAGGTTCGCTTAGATAGAGTGTTGGTCTCTAAGGGATGGGATTTAGGGTGCAATGCTTCTCTTTGTACTTTCCCTAGGACTATTTCTGGTCATACTCCAATCCTTCTCCAATGGATGAATAAGCCTTTCTTTGGCCCTCACCCCTTCAGATTTGAGATTATGTGCATGACACATCCTGATCTCAGAAATTGCATAAAAAACTAGTGGAGGTATCTAATTCAAGGATCAATAATGTAAAAAATCTCCCAGAAACTTGATCTCATTAGAAGGGAAGTTAGAGGGTGATCTAAATCTACCTTTGGTGATATTTTTAAGCAAAGGAAGGAGATTGAGGTCAATCTTAACAATATTGAAAACCTAATGGCCAAGGGTAACATTCTTCAAAAATTACATGAAGAAGAGGAAACTTGGAGAAGGAAGTTGAAAGAAAAATTAATTAAAGAAGAAATCTATTGGAAGCAAAGGTCTAGAGTGCAATGGCTGAAGGAGGGCGACAAGAATTCAAATTTTTTCCACAGGTCGGCCAACAGACACAAGAAAAGAAACACCATCAAATTCTTACTGAATGTAGACAATCAAGAGGTTACTGCTGTAAATAAAATTGGTGAAATAGCTTAAGGTTATTTTAGGAAAATTTACATGGATAATGACAATTGCATCTCCACAGGTGTGCAAAACAGACTCTTGAGTCACCTCCCAACTACTTTTAGTGCAGAGGACAAGTTGCAACTTCTTGCCCCTATTACTGAGGATGAAGTTAAGATGGCAGTGATTGCTATGGGTGCCTACAAAGCCCCAAGAGCAGACGGTTTCCCTCTGGTGTTCTTTCAGGAATACTGGGAAATTATCAACTATGACATGACCATGGCAGTCAGAGACTTTTTTAGGACTGGTAAGTTGTTGGAAAGGTTGAACAATACCTTTATTGTCTTAGTCCCTAAAATCAAGGACTTGAAGTGCATGGCTGAATTTAGATCTATAAGTCTATGCAACATTGTTTACAAGGTTTTTTCTAATGTTTTGGTCAACTGTCTGAAGCCACTTCTGGACAAGATCATCAGTAGATGTCAAAACGGATTTGTCTAAGGGAGACAAATACTTGATGTTGTTATTATGACCCATGAAATTATCCACTCTATGGAAAAACGTAGGAACCAAGGTATGGCTTTCAAGTTGGACATTTCTAAGGCTTATGATAGAGTCAAATGGAAATTTCTTTATTTAATTTTAACTAAATTAGGCTTCAATGATAAATTAATTGAGATTATCTGGGAAAGTGTTGAGTCAGTTCACTATTCTATCAAGGTCAATGGGACCCTTGGGGGTTCTTTAAAGCTAGAAAAGGCATTAGGCAAGGTGAGCATCTATCACCCTACCTCTTCATTATGGTGTCTGAAGTTATGTTGTTTGGTGTTTTTGCACAACAACAACTGAGATAGAATAAAATTTATCCTATCTCTCTTGAAAGTTTGATCTCTATGAACAAAGAGATAAACCTAAGGTCTCTCAGGTGTCAGGTCATGACAATGCAGTAGAAAAAAATCACTGATAAAATGTGAATATGTTGGTAATCACAAGGGGTCTTACGTACAAATGTTGGATGCTCTAAACTCCTCAGATTTTGAGATATGGTGATGCTTTAACTTCAAGTTCTAACCATTTAATAAAAGAAACAACAAAATATGAGGGTTTCATAAGTTCTAATTGTTAACACTACTTCTAAGATTAATCATGCAAATGATGAAAGACCTGGAATGGACCAATCCCTTAAACTAATTCCTGTTCAACTATGGTTATACCTGAAATCTTGTGGAAAACAGTGCAATCTTCTAAGGTGTTAAATATTTTTAGGTTGTAGGAATTCATTCAATGAGACTGAATGAATATATATAGTTGAACTAAGCACATGAATATGTGGTACAGGTTGACCTTGCATACCATTCCCACAATCAAGAAGTTGCCCAAGATATAAACCAGGGACTGCTACAACACTCTAAGAATTATATCACAAGCACTAGGAACTAAATCTAAGCTACATCCAAACATTTCCAAGCGATTTGAAAGATAGAACAAGAAACACGCAATATTATTCAATGCAAAGGAGGCACTAGTAATAACACAATGTCTGCACTTTGTATTAAATCATCATATTATAAACAATTCTGGTCTGTTACAACACTTGCTTGAAATATAAAGCTAACTTCTAATCTTCTAACATGCCACTCTACTGCTAACTCTAACGACTACAAGTCTTCTGACTTAGTCTTCCAATTTCTACCCATTCCAACCTTTACAAATGAGGCAGGGTGCCATACTTATAGAACAATAGGACCACACGAAACAGAGCTACGGTTACAAGATGGTTAGCCACCAACCAGATCGGCCCCGACAATCAGCAATAACCTGTCGCTCAACAATGAATACAACAAGGATCCCATCAGATCAACCGGGGATCACACAAAGCCAGGGGATGAATCCTCGAGCCATGCCCACCATTAATGCTCCACCCTCACGAACAACAACACGCGCGAACACCAGGAGGAAATTGAGCCACTATTTAGACTTGAGCTGGGAAAACGAACTGCTCAGATCAAACAAAACTAGTTTGAGCCCCCCTTAGATCATGCTTGCTCACCATTAATGGCCACCAACCAAATCGACCTTACGTGTAGGGAGCAATTTCCATGACAACAACCGCAAAATGTACTTGACTGCACCAGTAAATCATGCCAAATATTCAAAGTACATCCCAAAAATCCCAACTCGATCCAGCTTGGATTCAAACTAGACACCATTAATGCCCAATACACCATCAAAATCCAAGCAGGTCCATAGAGTTCCTAAAGCAAGAGAATCAAGAATAAATCGAGGCGGAAGCAAAAAAAACAGGGGAAGGCAGAGCCACAAGCAGAACAGGAACAAAGAGCCAAGGCAGGAGGAAGCGGAGGCAGAATGGGAATGGGAAAGGAAACCAAAGGGAAACTAGGCAGAGGCAGAAACAAAACTCACCCCGATGGAAGTGGAGGTGGATGAGAACGAGAAAAGAAACCAAAGGGAAACCAGACAGAGGCGGAAACAAAAACCACCTCGACGGAAGCGGAGGCGGAACGGGAATGGGAAAAGAACCATGAAATTTTCCAAAGTTCAAAGCCATATTCCATCACAGTCTCGGCCCCGAAAAAATGACAAAAGAGGAAAACCAAAGAGAACCCAAGGGCAGAGAACCAACCCGAAGGCCGAAGACCAACGAAATAACAAAAAGGAATGAGAACGCAGGAGGTGGAACCGAAATGGGAACAAAACCCGAAACTTAGCCACAGTTCAAAGTTCAATTCCATCCCAATTTCGCCTCCGAAAAAAGAAAGGGGAAGCGACCCAACAAAAAACTAAGGGAGGAAAGCGACCCTTAGGACAAGACAAACAAAACGAAGAAGAAAGCGAGGAAGTGGGAAGCGAAGTCAGAATGAGAATGGGAACAAAACCTGAAACTTAGCCAAATTTCAAAGTTTAATTTCATCTCGGTTCTTCCTCCGACAGAACAAAAGAAGCAAGGAAAATGAGGAAAACCTAAGGGGGAAAACCAACCCTTAGAACCCAAACAAAAACACCAAGGGAGAAAACAAAAGGAAAAATAAGACCACCCTAGAGAGGACATCCGCAAAACCTCAAAACCACCAGGAACTCAACACAAAGGCACCCCCAAATCAAGGCAAGCACCAAGGACCAAAACCCCAAGATTTTCAAAGATAAGCACAAAGAGGGGGCAAGCCACAAAAACCAGCCAAAAGATCGAGCAAAAAGAGGGTCCCCACTTTAGAGGGGCGTGTGTGCAAAACTGCACAACAAATGGCGACTCCGGTGGGGAAATGCTCCAGAGCATTTTGGTGACAAACTAGCATCAAGAACTTAGAATCTTCGGTTTCAATCCAAGCATCAGGTTACATTTTAGACAAGGTTCCAAAAACCACAAGCAAGCAAATCTTTCCTGTACTAAGGTCAAAGTGTGTGCATATGCATTCATTTTCCTTTCCTAAGTTGCAACAAGGACAAAACTCAGTCTGACAGGGCTACCTAAGGATTCTAGCTCCAAAAGCAACCTAGATAGAGCCTCACTTCCAGTGAAGCGTCCATAGCCCCACTGAGGTTATCATTGTGACCCTCCCTAGCATAGATCTATTGCTAGCCAGGAATTCATAGCCTTGGTAGAGATACTAGGATACCCTTGAAAAGGTGAACATTCTGATTTTTCACTATTTTCTTTCTTTTCTTTTGTTATTCTCTTTCGAGATTTTTTTTTAAAGCTTTACTTTTCACCTTGCAGACAATGAAGTCCACATTCGAGGATGAGAACCACAGTGGCACTGGAGCATAATTTAAGATTTTTCACCCAGTCAGACCTCCTAAAGACCATATGCAACCTTGGAATTCTTGAGATTTGTGTGAAGATATATGACCCAAATATATTCCAGATTTTAACTTAGTCAAGTGACACTTACTCCCAGGCCATGCAACATTAGATGAAGGAAATCTACTAGTTTGAATGACTCTGAAAAGATGATAAGATTTTGTAAAAGAAATCCCAGAGTAGCCCGAGACAAGCAGCCAATTATATAGATGCAACAAGCCTAGAGGAAAGTAGGACAACACCACAAAAGCAGAGTAGCAGGGGAAACCAACCTATGCAAACCAAAGAAAACCAAAAGCGGAGCAGCAGACAAGCAGACAAAAACCAAAAGAAACCCCAGATAAAACCCAAGGCAAAAAACAACACAACAAAAAGGAAACCTAATCTACTCATATACAAGGACGAAGCTGAGAACAACTCAAGATTGAAAATAATGCTTCAAATACTGCCCATTGACAAGCAGCGAGATATATCCTCTAGTGAGGTTTTTCAAATGGAAGGCATTATCTCCCAAAATCTCTACAATCTGATAAGGCCAAGCCAAAGTCTATCAAATTTTCCATGCTCCCCCTTTTTGTCATGGGATTTATGCTAGTAGAGAACCAAGTCAGAGACTCTAAAGGCTTTTACCTTGGCTCTCCTATCAAACCATCTTTTCACTATACCCTGATGTTTGGCAAAGTTTTCTAGGGCTTCATCTCTTCTCTCTTCAAGGTGTAATACCTCAGTCAAGCGGGCTTCACATTTATCCTCTCCATCATAATATTCATTGATGAATTGTAGGGTAGGGATCTTCAGCTAGATGGGAAAGATAGGTTCCAAGCCATACACTAAGTGATAAGGGGAGGTTCCTAAATATGTTTTCTGTCTAGTGCGGTCTGCCTAAAGAGAAAATCTGAGCTGGGTATGCCAATTCTTGGGATTCTTATCTAATAGTTTTCTAATGACTGTCAAAAGGTTCTTATTGGAAGACTCAGCCAAACCATTCCCCTGCGGATAGTAATTGGATGCAAATTTTATGGTAATCCCATGATCATAAGCCCAATTAGAAAACTTTAAAGATGTAAATACAGAACCATTGTCATAGACTATAGCTAATGGACAACCGAAGCGGTTAATAATACCTAATTCTATGAAATTGATGACTACTTGAGAAGTACATTGTTTGCATGTAAGAGCTTCAATCCAACTAGTAAAATAATCAATTATGGTAAGAATATACCTTTGGCCTAAAGATGAAGATGGGTTGATTGGACCAATGAAGTCCATTCCCCATTGTGCAAATGGTTTTACCTCTATGATAGGCTGAAGTGGAAGAGCTGTACACCTCTCCCTACTTGTTGCAGTTTGACACACATGGAAAGTCCTCATGTGGTGATGTGTGTCCTTGAACAAGGTTGGCCAATAATAGCCTGCCCTCAAAATTTGATTTGCAGTCGAAGGTGCTGAACCATGGCCTATGCCATATTTAACATGAAATTCAGTCATCACTCTCCCTGCCTCTTCTTTCCCTAGGCATCTCAGGTAGATACCCTCATGATTTCTCTTGTATGGGACAACTCCCTTCATCATAAAACTATCGCTCTTCAAGCGTAGAGCTCTTTTTTGCACTGAATTAAGGTGTTTGGGACATTTTTGATTCAACAAGTAGTAGATAATGTCATCATACCATCTCCCCGAAGAAACATCTTCAAGATTATAGTGTTGGGCTATAAGGTCAGGACTCATTTCTTAGATTGTCTTGGTCAATCCCTGTCCTCTTAACAACTTCATTGGTTAAATTTCAATTTCATATTCTTGTAACATATTCACCTACTTGGCTCTACGCTCACCCAACTCATTTTGCATCAACAGCTTGACTGCTGGATCAGGGACTATATCAAAGACCTTGTTTCTCAGTATATAGTGCCTAAAATTATTCATAGTTCGGATCAAGGAATAAGGCTACTTTTCAACACTATGATACCTTAGTTTGAAATCCTTCAAAGGTGCACACATGAATGCTATGGGATGTTCATTACCTTGATCAAACTTTTGTGTCAAAAATCCCGCACAGGAGTGATCAGAAGCAAACGAATAGATATAGAATGGCTTAGCATAATCAAGACTTACCAGAATAGGGGCTTCATCAATAGCTGTCTTGATTTTTGCAAATGCTTCCTTAGCCTCTGTATTCCATTTGACCTTCACCTCTTGCTTCAACATGGCATTTAAGGGCTTGATTATTTCTACAAATCACGTGATAAATTTCCAGACAAAGTTAATCTTGCCAAAGAATGACTTCATTTCTTTCTTGCTTGCAGGGGGTTGAATTTTCAGTATTGCCTCCACTCGTTCGGGATTGATGGCAATACCTTTTTATGAAATAACATGTCCTAACAACTTTCCCTTAGTGACTCCAAAAATGCACTTCTTTGGATTAAGTGAAATACCAAATTCCCTTCACTTCTAGAATACTTTGCATAAATCTGCAACATGATCACTTCTCTTCTTGGAAAAGACTGTCAAATCATCCATGTAGATGATTATGCACTTGCCAATGATATCCTTGAAGGTAATATCCATTTCTCTTTGGAACATAGCTCAAACATTGATTAATCCAAAGGGCATTCTCCGGTAAGCAAAGTTTCCCCACTTTGTGGTAAAGGTAGTTTTGTGCCTATCATCATATTGAACCATGACTTGATTATATCCAGAGTACCCATGCAGGAAGGACATCATTTTAGATCCATTGACAACCTGAAGCACCTCATCTAGTGAAGGGACTAGATAATTATCCTTTTTTGATGCTCGGTTTAGGTTCCTGAAATCGACACATAGTCTGATTTCTCCATTTTTCTTCCTGACTGGAACTAAGTTTGCAACTCATGTTGAGTGTCTTACTAGAAATATGATTCATGTTGATAGTAACTTCTGCACTTCCTTCTGAATAATGGGCTCCAAAAAAGCATTGATTGGTCTTTTTCTTTGCCTGAATGGCTTAACATTTGACTTAAAGGGGATAGTATGTGTAATGATCGAAGTGTCATATGTCCTCAAGTCATCATAGCTCCAGCCTATTACATCTTGATATGTGTACAAGGCATCCATGATTCCTTTCCTATCCTCCAGAGTACACACCTTACCAATAAAGACATTCTTGTCATCACCTTGGGTCCCCATGCTGTATGTTTCACATTGTTCATTGAGGGATTCCCTTTTCATTTTCTGCTCTTGATCTTTGATCCTATCCAGATCAAAGATCCTTTCTAATTGCACCATGCCCCTTGGGATGGTGTTAGTATTCAAATTGAGAACTCCTTCTAGGTCAATTTCAGCCTCTTGAGGCTCAACCTCGTCAATTACTTGGGAAGAAAATACATCATAGCTGGTGATAAAATCAAGAATGTGCTTATCATCCTCAAATACTTGAAATTTGGTGACGTTGTTCGACACTGAGGGAACTGGAACAAGCTCCACAATGAACTTCTATAAGCCTAAAAGTGATAATGATTGCAATGTACTTGTTTCTTGTGCCAGAGAATCAACAGTTTGATTCTTACTCTGAGGTATCAGTTGAATGTTGAAGGCATCAAATCCTTCAATAAGATCCCATATTTGGTGCCTATAATTGGCCATCCTTATGTCATGACATGAGTACTGTTTCCTCACTTGCCTGACCACTAGCTCAGAATCTCCAAACACTTGGAGGATTTTAACTTTCTTTCTCAATTCCATTAGTAGCCCATGAACTAGAGCTTCATACTCGGCTACATTATTATTGCACTGGAATTGGAGTCTATGAGCAAAAAAGTAGGTTTTACCTTTAGGATTGATTAGCTCCAGCCCTGCTCTAGCACCTTGCTTGGACTTGGATCCATGAAACCTTAATGTCCAATAGTCACTAAATTTTTCTCTTCTTGGAATACCTTTGTCCTTACTATCACCCAGAGGTTCTTTAGGAGGTTTTGGATCCTTCCCCTTTTGATTATTTTGAATGATTTGATGTTTGCCCAGCAGTTGGGATTGTGTTGATGTGCCCTTGTATCTATTCTACCAGAGTTTGAAACAAGAAACATTCTAGTTCTAAATGAGGAGAATCATGGAATCGACACCAATTAGGAAGAATCAATTCTTCAAAATTCATATTCCTACCCAGCTGAATCTGATCTTCTACACATTTTCAGATAAACTCCTAGAAATTATCTAGCAGACTAAGTTTTCCATCTGGCTAATTGTCAAGTTCCTCTATTTGTTCAAGTTGCACTTCGGAGCTGTTGGCTTCTGATGTGGGTTCACCAAAAGAGCTTTGCAACATCAAGATTTCTTTTGTGTCCGGAGTAGGGGAGGCTAGGACGTAGTTCCCCTTACTGACTTCTGATACCAATATCTCATTTGAATTATTCTGATACTTAGTAATGACATACTTCATTCGAGGTTCCCTCTCAATCTAGATCTAATTTGGGACTCCTTTTCAGGGGAGCCACATGTGGGAATGATCTATGGATGTGTATCCATTTAGTGCCTTGGTGAAATCCCTACCCAAGATCAGACCATAGGTGTCAGGAATGTCAGCTACCTAAATATTAAGAACTTGTTGCACTCTAGGGTCTAAGGCAACTTGCATGGGAATCATATTTAGCTCATGTTCACCTTTGTTTTTTCTAATTGGGTGAATTTATTTTGAGAAGCTACAGGGGTAATACCAAGAGCCCTAGAGACAAAAAATGGCATAACATTTGTGGATGCCCCTGAATCCAGCAGACAATTGTGCAGATTTTTACCAAATATGAGAATGGAAATCAAAAAAGGAGGGGTTTCCATTTTTCCTTGGAATAAACTCAGTTGTGAGTTAGCTTGGGCAGCCTGACTCTTATCTTTTTCTTTACTCCTATCCCCAGGTTGTGATGAACTAGGACCTTTGGGTGTTTTTGAACTAGGAGGCCTTGCAATTTCCTCATTGGTTTCTACTCCTAGTGTTGTTATACTTGAATTAAAGGACCCAAAGACTACATTTCTGATTTCAGGAACTCTCAATAACTCGAAAGCAAAAAGACTCACCCTTACTTTTCTAAGTTCCTCGGTGACATATTCTCCCAGTTGTTCCACATTCATGTCAATGTGGAGTTCCTTGGAGTGACCAGTCTTCTTATCCTTTGTTGCATCAACAATGCTTCCTTTGGAAACATCTGGTTGTCCCTCCCTTGTGAGGTATTGTGTTGGCACCTTAGGGTAGGATGGATTGTTATTGGCATGTGGATCTAGTGGAGTAGTAAAATTGTGTGGAGGGGCAGATGTAGTGAACAGTCCTCCAGCTTGTGGATTCTTGTGGGGCTTGCTCCTCATATCATATTTTCTGATAGGTTGCTGAAAAATTTGCACCTCCTCAACATCGACCTCTTCTTCATCCAATGGGCCATTTTCATTCTCATTTTCTTCATTGAATAGCTAAGAAATTTCATCTTCATTGAGCACTTGTTCAGCCTCTCCACTCTGGTTGCTTGATTCCTCTTCTGGTTCATTCTCCTCATCCCTAGGGAACAAAGCATGATTCAACACTAAAACTGGGGAATCATAGGGATTTGAGGGCACCAACTCCTAGTCGGTGGATTTTTTTTCAACTTCATATTGAAAAATGGAAGCAACAGTTTGAATTTCAGGGCAATCAAGCTCAGAGTGCTAACTTGTCTTATGAAGCCTACACCATCCAGACAAAGTGGATTCCACTAGGTACACCCCACCTGGAGGTTTTTGTCGATTAGAAGGTTGATCTAGGTGGGTGGGAAATCCTCCATTGTTAGGCCCAGTGTTCCATGACCTATTCTGCCAAGGTGGTTGTCTTCTTTTGAATCCTTGTCCACCTTGTTGATTTCTATCAAAATTCGGACCAGAACCTTGTCCTCTTTCAAAGTTCTGATTTCTGTCGTAGTGTTGCCCTCTGTTATAACTTGATTGCATGCTCTTCTAATTAGCTTGGAGTTGATTGTTTTGGTTCCTCAAGTAAGTTACCTCCATGTTCAGCTTCTTCACCTCTTCAGTTAGCCCATCTAACCTTTCGTTATCGGGAGTGTTGTAAGGTATTGGATTCATAGTGTTTGGGGAATACCCTGAAACTCCTCCAGAACTAGTGGACTGATTCAAAACTTCTGAGTTCTACAAATATGTAGGGAAATTATCTTATGGATGTGAATGGAGGGGATTCTTAGCACTTTTTTGGGGATAACTGAGCATTGGTTGGACTTGGTTTATTGGATGACCCAGGTGAGGGACCAGAGGCAACTATGGAATAGGATTCATGATGGGTGTGTGATTAGTTAGAGCTTGGTTGAGAGATTGAACTTGGCCTGGGTGAGTAGCTGGTCCCAGAGATGGTAGAGGTACAGAAAAGTGTTGTCTTAGGTCTGTACTGACCTTAACAACCTCCATATATGTAGCGAACAAGGTAGTTGGTGGATTAGTTATCCACTTAAGGAAGGTGGAGGTAAGGCTGTTAAGGGCCTCGAAGTAGACCTCCAGGGCAGTGTCCTCATTTCCAGCATAAGGTGCCTGGAGTCTGGTGTATGCTCGGTGGAACCTATTGTTAAATGATCCCATAGGTTCATTAACCTTTCTTTTTACCCCAATAAACAGCATATACAACTCATTAGCACTAATGGGAATCTTAAATTTTAGCAGGAATGCAACCTCAAGTTCAGCCTAGTTATGGATGGAAGCAGCAGGTAAGTGATTATACCAATAAAATGCCTCTTCTCCTAGAGAATAAGGGAAGATTCTGCATGCAACATCTTCATGATTAATCCCCCTGTCTCTCACAAAAGTCTGAAAGATCCTAATGTTCTCTTCTCCTATCCTGTTTGGGCCATTCGTATGAAAATTAGAGAAAAAATGCTCAAGGTTCTTGGGCATAACATTGTAGTCGTTGAATGTTAGGGGCGATGGGTTATTTTCCAACAAATCCATTGGTGGAGGTGGTAATGGTCGATGGATGACTGGCTAGGTTTGTGGAGTGGAACCAACCTTAGATGAAGATGAAGATGGAGTGGGTGGAGGTGAAGATAGTGGAAATGATGGATTGGATGATAGTTCCTCCCTTCTTTTGGTCCTTCTTGACCTAGTTGGAGGTGGAAATTCTTGGAACTCTTCTTCTTTTCCCGGTATAGATCTGGTTCTCCTTCTAAGCCTCTCAGGAGAATTGGTGTTTAGAAAATGCTCCATCTTGCTTGTTGGCCCTC
The DNA here is from genome assembly GCA_007115665.2 of Sequoiadendron giganteum. Lineage (NCBI taxonomy): Eukaryota > Viridiplantae > Streptophyta > Pinopsida > Cupressales > Cupressaceae > Sequoiadendron > Sequoiadendron giganteum. Next base: position 96,210,455 of record CM021100.1, read on the forward strand.
CTTCTAGCACCAATCTTGTTGTATGGTGTTTCTGCACAACAACAACTCAGACAGAATAAAATTTATCCTATCTCTTTTGATAGGTTGATCTCTATGAACAAAGAGATAACCCAAAGGTCTCTCAAGTGTCAGTTCATGACAATGCAGTAGAATAAACTCAGTGATAAAATGTGAATATGGTGGTAATCACAAGGGGTCTTACATACAAATTTTGGATGCTCTAAACTCCTTGGATTTTGAGATATGGTGATGCTTTAACTTCAAGTTCTAACCATTTAATAGAAGAAATAGCAAAAGATGAGGGTTTCAAAAGTTCTAATTTTTAACACTACTTCTAAGATTAATCATGCAAATGATGAAAGACCTGAAATGGACCAATCCCTTAAACTAATTCCTATTTGACCTAGGCTATACATGCAATCTTGTTGAAAACAGTGCAATCTTCTAAGGTGTTAAAGATTTTTAGGCTGTAGGAATTCATTCAATGAGACTGAATGAATATATATAGTTGAACTAAGCACATGAATATGGGGTATAATTTGACCTTGCACAACATTCCCACAATCAAGAAGCTGCCCAAGATATGAACCAGGGACTTCTACAACACTCTAGGCATTAAATCACAAGCACTACGAATTGAATCTAAGCTACATCCAAACATTTCCAAGCGATTTGAAAGATAGAACAAGAAACTTGCAAGATTATTCAATGCAAAGGAGGCACCAGTCATAACATAATGTCTACACTTTGTATTAAATCATCATATTAACAACAATTTTGGTTTGTTACAATACTTACTTGAAATGTAAAGCTAAATTATAATCCTCTAACATGCTACTCTACTGCTAACTCTAACAACTACAAGTCTTATGACTTAGTCTTCCAATCTCTACCCATTCCAACCTTTACAAATGAGGCAAGGTGCCATACTTATAGAACAACAGGCCCACGCGAAATATAGCTAGGGTTACAAGAGAGTCAGCCACCAACCAGATCGGCCCCGACAGTAAGCGATAACCCTCCACTCAATAATGAATGCAACAAGGATCCCATCAGATCAACCTAGGATAACATGAAGCTAGGGGATGGATCCTTGAGCCACGCCCACCATTAATGCTCCACTTGCACGAACAACAATGTGCGTGAACACTAGGAGGAAATCGAGCCATCCTATCAGACCTGAGCTGGACAAACAAATGGCTTAGATCAAACAAAACCAGGTTGAGCCCCCCTCAGATCGTGCTTGTTTTCCATTAATGGCCACCAACCAAATTGAGCTTGCATGCAGGGAGCAAGTTTTGTGATAGCAATTGCAAAGTGTACTTGACTGCACCTTTAAATCATGCCAAATATTCAAAGTACATCCTGCAAATCCCAATTCGATCCAACCTGCATTCAAACGGGACACCATTTATGCCTAATACACCATCAAAATCTAAGAAGGTCAAAATCTAGAACTATGAACTTTGCCAAAGTTCAAAGCCAGAATCCATCTCGGTCTCGGCCCCGACAAAATGGCAAAAGAGGAAAATCGAAGAGAACCCAATGGAAGAGAACCAACCTGAAGGATCAAGACAAATGAAAGAACAAAAAGGAACGAGAACGTGAGAGGCAGAGCCGGAACGGGAATGGGAACAGAACCCAGAAGTTAGCCAAAGTTCAAAGTTCAATTCCATCTCGATCGCCTTCGAAAAAAGAAAGGGAAAGTAATCTGACAAAAACCTAAGGGAGGAAAGCAACCCTTAGGACAAAACAAAAAAAATGAAGAAGAAAGTGAGGAAGCGGGAAGCGGAGCCGAAACGTGAATGGGATCAACACCCGAAACTTAGCCAAATTTCAAAGTTCAATTCCATCCTAGTTCTTCCTCCGAAAGAACAAAAGAAGCAAGGAAAACAAGGAAAACCTAAGGGGGAAAACCAACCCTTAGAACCCAAACAAAAAAACCAAGGGAGAAAATAGAAGGCAAAAGAAGACCACCCCAAAGAGGACATCTACAAGACCTCAAAACCACCAGGAACTCAACACAAAGGAACCCCCAAATCAAGGCAAGCACCAAGGACCAAAACCCAAAGATTTTCAAAGATAAGCACAAAGAGGGGGCAAGCCACAAAAATAGGCCAAAAGACCAAGCAAACAAAGGGTCCCCACTTCAGAGGGGTGTGTGTGAAAAATTGCACAACAAGTCCTTAGTAGGAATTTTTTGTATCTCTTACGTTCGGGAAGAATTCAAGGAGTCGAAGTTGCCTCCTCCCTTCCCCCCTTGGTTCTATAGAAAATTGTGGATGACACCTTCTTTTTTGTAAATTCTTCAATGGTTGAAGCTAGAGAATGGAAAGGCCTACTTTATGATTATGCCAATGCCTCTAGACCATGTATCAACTATAAAAAAATAAATATCTATTTCTTTAACACCATGGTTGATTTTCAGGCTAAAATATTGTCTATCCTGGGTTTTCAAAGTGCTTCTCTTCTGAGATCCTACCTTGGCCTCCCCCTCACTCTAAAGGAGGTTACTCCTTCTTTTTGGAATATTATTTTGGAAAGGATGCAAATGAAGCTCAAGGGTTGGAAGGGTAAGCTACTTATTAGTGATGGAAAATTGTAATTGCTCTCGGCCTCTCTACAGGAGATCTCAGTCTATTTCCTCTCTCTTCAAAATTTTGGGTTCCATGGCGGAGAAGCTAGAAAGAATCCAAAGGACCTTCCATTGGAATGGTGTTGAATATAAAAAAAATATTGGCTTTGGTTAATTGGGACATTTCCTGCCATCCTAAATGTCAAGGAGGCTTTCGGATTAGAAAGTTAACCAAAAAGAACAAAGCCCTCGTTTTGAAAATTGGTTGGGATCTTGTGATTGGCAAGGCTGAATGGTATGATATTATGAGAGCTAAGTATCTGAATCTTGGTGAATTTTCCAGGGCCCTTGATTTGAATGGTCTTCCCTCCAGGTCTAAGATATGGAATAATATCCTCCAATGCAGATCGCTTATTAAGAAAGGTTTTAAATGGAAAATTGGCAATGGGGGAGGATAAGATTCTGGGAGGACCAATGGATTGGGGATAAACCCCTTGCTGATAATAATTTCTTTATGCTAAGGGAGCATTCTATGGCCTTCTTTGGACCTATGTTGTAAACTATATCACCCCCAAAATTAAATGGAAAAACCTAGATCAAAGCTTTTTAGACAGGCTCGACCTTCTTCCTAAGGTTGATGAGTTGCAATCCTTATTAAATAAAGTGAGACTCCCTCTTTTTCCCAAGGAGGAAAAGTTAGTTTGGATGAAGAATCACACAGGGGCCTTCTCGGTTAAGTCTTCTTACCATATATTATTAAAATTTGAGGGTGGTAGGAAGTGCTGGAAAAAGGTTTGGAACCCACAACTTATCCCAAAGATTAACTTCTTTTGGTGGGATTCTATTCATGGTAAAATTATAACTTTGGACAACCTTGTCAAAAGGGTTTTTGAACTTCCATATAGGTGTACTCTTTGTAAACAAGAGGAGGAGACAATTTCTCATCTATTCATCCATTGTCAATTTTCTTCCCAACTGTGGTAAAACGTCCTTCAAAAGTTTAGCATCCAATGGGTGGTTTGCAGGGATATTCATTAGTTTGTTTTTAGTTGCTGGTGCCCCTCAAAACATCCTCTCATCAGACAACTTTGGCAGCAAATTCCTCCTCATATTTGTTGGTGTCTTTAGAAGGAGAGGAATAACAAGATCTTCAGGGATAAAGAGGGTAGTATTGAAAGTGTGTTGGTCACACTCAATAAACTCTTATTGGACAATATATTTGTTTGTAGGTGGAGGACTCATAGTTTCCCCCCTATGGGTTGCGACAATGAAATTGCTAGAGTTTGGAAACTTCCTAGGGATTTTTACAAGTTTGACAATTCTACGAAAATGGCTCGACAGAACACAAGATGGGAAGCTCGTGGACCACCTTGGTATAAGCTGAATTTTGATGGGGAAACCAGAGCTGGGAAAGAGGTTGGGGGTGGTGTCATTAGGGACCATAATGGTAGTCTAAATGCTACCTACATAGGAAATTTAAAAGAACACACAAATAACCAGGCATAAGGTATGGCACTATTGTGGGGGCTTAAATTTGTGTTATCAATCGATGTTCGAACCTTGGAAATTGAAGGTGAATCTCGCCTAATTATTGAAGCCACGAAAGGTATTTTGAAAATTGGATGGATAATTCAAGGGATAATTGATATTAGGTCCCTCCTTTCTGGTTTGGAGGAGTTCACTTTGCAACATGCCTTTAGGGAAGGAAATGTGGTTGCTGATAGTCTGGCTACCTTGGGGCTTGATGATGAGGGGACCCATTGTTGGAGGAAGAAAAACTCATTTACTCTTCCTATGGTTTCACTCCTGAAGGATGAGTCTTGCTTTGTTCACCATGGGAACCATTAAATTTTGTTTCGATACCCAGGCCTGGTTTTGGTTATCTTTTGTAGTTCGTATCGATGAGAATTTTGAATTTGAAATGTTGGCCATTGTTGTACGAGAAGGGCCATGAGTTGGAATGGTCACATGGAATGTACTCGATCTACCTTGATGTCGTTGTGTCTTTTCATAATGTATCTTCTAGCCGAATGGCTCATTATTTTCTTAACCTCTTTGATTTTTGTGTCATTTCTATCATCCTTATTGATTTTCTTAGATTTTTTGTGACATTCGCTCCTATCAACGTTACCAGGTTTTATTATGTGATGGAATTCTCGCACGAGGGAATTTCCAACTTTACATTGGTTATGAGGAGTGTCACTATTTATAATAATTTTGTGGATGGCTAATTATTATCTTGCTATTTTTTTGTGGTGATTGGTACTAACTTGGGGTTTTGTCGCTCTGCAACTCACATTCTCTTGTATCTTTCGCCTTGCTTCTGCTATGCAACTACTTCCTCCTATCACCATTTTCTTGTTGGGGTCATGGGGGGTGATTGTGTCTGGGTTGAGCCCGAAAAAGTTGAAGAATGGAAGATGGACGACATAGTCTAGCATATTTGCAAAGAAGGAGGAATTTCCTAGTTCATGGAATGCATGTCGAGGTTTGATGAAAGCCTCTCCAAATAGTTTTTCACCTTATGGTCTGAAAGGATGGTGACTATGGGAAGTATTTCCTTCAAAGTGAATGAGGAAGTCATCATTAAAGCAACTGGTCTGACTATGGATAGGCATAAATGGAATAAAACTACAAAAGTGTTTGACTAGGTTAGTCTCAACCAATTTTTCTATAGTGATGAGAAGCCTGTCAAACTCCAGGGTGGCTATGACCGTGAGCAACTTCTTGAACCCTAGGATAAATTCTATATGGTTGTGATGAAATACTTCACTCTTGAAGGGATATTAAGTGTGTACTAATTTTACCACTTTCCTTTTCTCAATCACCTTAGGAATCATAATAATATTTCTATTCCGTTCTTCCTTTTGCACTCTTTGGAAAATTTTGTGAATGTTGTGGTCGAAGCTTTGAATTTGGGAAGGAACTATACTATTCTGCACTAGGGGCTTATATTTAGACTTTACCATTTTCACCTTGCTATATGCCCTCCTCAACCCATTATTGTCGATGAAGTCCACGTTTCCTCTACTCCATCGTCTGCCACTCTCATAGATACCCTTGGTCCCAACAAGAAAAAATACATTAAAAACCAAACCCTAAAAACCCCTCCCCAAGATACTTCCCCTAATATTAGGTCTGTTGGAAACAAGAAGGAGAAGAAACGTGTCACCCCTACCCCTAAAGTTAAATCCAAATCTTCCAAGAAAACCAAATTCAAAATTTAGAAAATTGGCTTTGATATTGAAATTACTAAGGAAACTAGTACTCCTCATAGGTCCAGACGATTGATTGCTAAACCTAAAAGGGAGAAGAGTCCCAAAGTGGCCTCTTATTCTAACTATGGGGGGGAAAGTGAGAATAAAAGAAATGATGAGAAGGATGGGAGGACGAAGGCCTTTCTGCTTCTGCTAGAAGCTTCTCCCATATTTCTGAGAGTTTGAAAAAGGGTTATATGGGTCCTTCAAGCATTAGGGCCAAGGGAGTCAAGACTAGGGCCTCAACCATTGTTGAAGGGAAGGCCCCCATGGAGGAAGCTAGTAGCAAACAAAATTTTGTTTGGGAGGAGGTTGAAAAAATTAAAGAAAAAGTGGAGAGTCTGGAAAAGCGGCTACAGGATGTCAACCGCTTTTCTCTGAAGATCATGCACAAATCCGCCACTACTCTGTGCATGTTACTGAAGGATAATTTTATTGACATTGTTGTGGAGGACGTTGATTGAAAGGACCTTCTCAAGTTACTCACCGAGGACTGGGTTACTATAACTTTGATCAAGCCATGCAATGGAAAGAAAGATTAGGGACGCGGGACATGCTCCATTTTGATCAAGAATGGCGTTTCTGGCCATCATGCCTTTTTGTTCTCTATGCTGATAGTATTAGGAGTTATATGTTTTATGCTAACTAGTATAGCCCTTGGTGGGATTTGATTAAAACTTGTTCTGAAATTATGGATTTTATGATGAACATTATTAGTAGTTTAGTTATTTATGCTGATATTAGTATAGGTTTGATAGTTCTCTCTTACTTTTTACTAGAACTTTGGCTACTCTGCTCTTGCTTTTAGTGTGTGTTTTGATTTAGATGGTTTGGGTGCATGGTTCGATCTTCTGATTGGTTGTGTTTGTGCTGGCATTGTTACTTTGTTGTTGGTTGGCCTTTGGACCTTGTTTTAAAGGGACAACACCCTAGTTTTGTTACTTTTTATATCTAAAACAAAGGAAGAGTTGGTTAATTAATTAAATAGTTTTAATTAGCATTGATGGAATTTATTGGGATAATTAATTAAACAAAAATAATTTATTTAATTAACTTAGAATATGGTGACGTGAAAAGAATTAGTGGCAATAGAAATTTTGAGAGGCAATTTGAGGTTGCTACATTTTCTCTCTCTTTGAGATGTCATTGCAATTGCAAGAAACAACACCATTTAAAAAAATGTAGTGATTTTGGGATGAAAAAGGTGGTGATATGGATGAGTTGATTTGAAAAAATGCAATGATTTTAGGATGAAAAATGTGGTGTTAGGATTGAGATGGTTGGAAAAAAATGATGTTGGTAAGATGGAGTGACGATGCCCCCTTAAGAGGTCACTCAAGAAAAAAGAGCGTGGGTGATCTCTCAAGAGGAGAAATAGAGAAACATGCTTTTATTTGTATTTTATGATTAATTGATGTGATGCAATGATTATAATGCTCATGTATATGTATGATGATGTGTATGCTTATAGATGATGGATACATGATGCATTATGGATGATGATGTAATTATTATTATGTGGTAATAATTTAATGGTGATGTAAATGGATGTATGAATACATATTGGATATATTAGATGATGCATGTGATGATAACATATAGTGTGGTTATTTTTGTTCATGGAATAATTGGTATAAAATGATGATGATGATGAATAATACATTAAAAATAATTAGCTAATTAACTAACCATTTCACAATCAAAATCGTGATTAAAAGATATGATTGGTGAGATAGAATGACATGGATAATAAAGATTTACATGACAAGTGGTGAGATTTTGAAAATGGGTATTATGTTGACACATGGTGAACACCTATTTTGATATAATACTAAATGTTATACACAAAAATATAGAAACCAAGGTGACAATATATTACTGAATATTATAAACAACAATATAGAAACCAAGGTGACAATGCATATCATGCATTAAAAAATTGAATCATAAACATATAGGATTCCCTAGCACATTGCAAGACATTTAAAGACCCCAATGTGAACTATGATGGTACAATAAACAAATATAATGCCTCAGAGTATACCAATCAAGACACATAATCAGTTTCAATTGCTACTCTTTTAGATCAAGAACCTACACAATTCTTTAGATCTTGTCAAATGCTAGGGCTCAAAGTGTTTAGGAAAAACCAAAGGATGAACTATGTTGTGATAGAAGACCACACGATGACATCTCACGATGTATAATTTCTTTGAATCTATCAAATTCATACTATCCTACTATTGTCTTAAGCAATGTAGCTTAGCATTGAGGGTGGGCCTTACATAACTTTTGAATATCTTAAATTAAGAAAATGCAAGGAATCATGAAGGCTACTTGTCACTACCATATAATGTTTCAAGGTTGCCAAATTGGTACCTAGGTCCCTTACTATGTGTTATTGGGAAAAATGATCCTAGTTTTCATGGTGGGTCCTTCTCCTTGAATGTTGTAATAATTTTAGGACATCTATTGGATCAACATTATATGAATGTTATCAACTTGATAACTTTATTTTTCATGCCATTAATTTAAAAGAATAGCTTCTCTCTTCAAGGAGATAAGGTATTTATACATTAGGGTTGCACATGGTGACACCAACCTCTTCATATAATATGCTAGTGTCATAGATTTTGTCGGGTGTGCCATTGGCCAAATCTTCACATATCAAAAATATCGAGGCCCACATAGAACATAATACTTGGTGGAAATTTTAACAAAATGTCTTTAAGTCTATAATGCCAAGGATATATGGGTAAGTGCACCAAGATGGTTCCCAAAAAGGGGACTTAAGTGGACAACGTTTTTCTGAAATAAGGAAATACTGACCTTGGATGTGAAATTGAGGATACTTAGACTCAAAATTTTATGATGGAATGAAAAGAAGGATTCAAGTGCTCTGAGTCTACTTTCTAAACTACTAATTTATTTTGAAAATTATTGAGATTAAGGGGTTCAAACGAGGGACATACACAAATTGGTGTTGTTTTTGTTAGAAAAACATAGCATAGCAACTCTTGTACGACCCTCGTATGGTGAACTTTTTTTTAGTATTTTTAAAATCGCAATGGTCAGAAGTTAGCTAATAGTATGTAGTTGATGCATGATTTTTCTGATAATTTTTTAATGAATATTTCATTTTTTACTACTTTGCGAAGTGGACATATCCTGAAAATAGAATTTTGGCTATGCTACCCCTACAAATTTTGGAAACTAACTGATTTGTTTTCTTTTTAATTTTTTAAATTTTTAGAATGGAGTCTAGTTTCTAAAAATGTAATTTATTTGAAAAATTGATGAACGGTTAATTTATAACGAAAAAAATACCAAATGCTACTTTTTGGCAAAAAAAAGACATATAGATAAAATAAATTATGGACAAAAGACTTAACATTTTCAGAAAGTGAAAAAAATTACATCGTTGGATAGCTAAGAGATAACCCAACATTACCCATGTGCTCAATTTTTTCGATATTGAACCACGTGCAATCTTGATGGTGAGCACGAACTCGATTATGAGAAATATGGTGGATTTTTTAAAAACACGTCTCTGGTCATTGGGAATGCCCTTCAAACCTTTGGGTTGGAATTCCAACACAATACCAAGCTTAAAGTTTGGTAATTCCTAAAGCAAGATATAACGTGAGAATGCTATAACGAGAGTGCGTTATAACACGCTCACGTTATATCTTGCTTTTGACATGGTTTTTGCTTCTATAGGGAACATGTCTACTAGCACATAATGTGAGTGTGTTATAATGCGCTCACGTTATGTCTTACTTTATGTTAAATGCTAATATATTAATGTATGCTGATATATTTTTATGTACATGTATGTATGTATGCTTGTATGGATGTAAGATTATATGTGCAAATGTATTATGCTTGTATGTATGCATTTATGTATGTCTTTAGATGAAGGGAGAATTTAGAGAGAGTCTAGAGAGATGGAGAGGGGGTTGAAGTGAGATTTTAAGAGAGAGGGAGTGGGAGAGAAGGGGTTGGATTGAGTGGGACTTAGCTAGGTAGGGTGGGAGGGATAGAGGGAGGGAGAGAGAGAGGGGGGGGTTGGAGGGACAGAGGGAGGGAGAGATAGAATTGATGGAGAGGAAGAGAGAGAGAGGGTGGGAGAGAGAGAATTGAGGGAGAGGGAGAGAGAGAGAGAGAAAGAGAAAGAGAGGGTTATGTAGGTAGGGTGGGAAAGGGAGAGACTTGAGAGTGTGAGGGGGGTGAGAGGGAGAGACTTGAGAGATAGATAGTGAGAGGGAGTGTGAGAGAGAGGGAGTGAGAGAGGGTGGTAGGGATTGATTGAACAAGAGGTACGCAGAAAGAGGGAGACGGTACATAGAGACAATTAGAGAGGGTGGGAGGGAGGGAAGGAGGGAGAGGTGAGATGTATAGATAGAGAGAAAGTGATAGGGGTTGAGGGTATAGGGTTGAGGGATTAGGATGGAGGACCTATGGGGTTGATGGTTTCTAGGGTATTAGGGTTTAAGGTTTGAGGGTTGATGGAATAGGTTTGATGGTAGAGGGTATTTGGTTGAGGGTATAGGGTAGAAGGTTTAAGGTTTAAGTGTTTAGGGTTGAAGGGTTTGGGGTTAAGGGTTTACTTGGTTGAGGGTAGAGGGTTTAGGGTATAGGTTTGAGGGTATAT